>BSBN01001385.1:0-183193 GCA_027924645.1 Cunninghamia lanceolata | reverse complement strand
CATGTGCAACTATTTTGACTTCAAGGAGTATAGTGACAGCAAGAAAGTCAAGTTTGCTAAGACAAGATTGAGAGGTTCTGCCCTAATTTGGTGGAACTATATGCAAGGTGAAAGAGAGAAAGTTGGAAAGAACCCTATCACCAAATGGAGTAGAATGGTGGCCATGCTAAGAGGCAAGTTCAAACCATTTGATTATGAGTTGCAGACCATTAGGAAGTTTCATAATCTCAGACAAAAGGATATGTATGTGGCTACATATACTAAAGAATTTCATAGATTGAGCATGAGAGTCAATCACAAGGAGGAGGAGAAAGAGATGGTGGCTAGATATCTCAATGGCTTGAGGTATAACATACAAGATGAAATCAATATGGTGATCCCTAAAATAGTGGATGAGTGTTTTCAATTAGCCTCTAGGGCTGAGGAGAAGTTGAAAAGAAAGAGTGATCAAAACACTAGAGGAAGAGGTGGTAGAAATAATAGGGGAAGAGGCAGTTTTGGTAGAGGACAGTCAAGTAGATATGAAAACCCAAGTCAACAAGAGTCACATTCTAATGTAGACCATAGAGGTGGTGTTTTTAGAGGTTGGAGAAGACCAAATGGTAGAGGTAGAAGTGGTGGTGCAGGCAGAGGACCCAGAGTTTTCACTGGTAGATGCTATGGTTGCAATCAAGTAGGCCATACTATGAGCAAATGCCCTGAGAAGGCAACTAGTTCTCATGATGGTGGAAGAAGGAATCAGTTGTTGAAAGATGATGATTTCCAAAGTGTGAATTCACCCATTGGTAGTGTTACACCAGTTCTTGAAGGAGAGAGCATGATGATCAAGATGACCTTGATGAAGATGCCATTGAAACAAGAGCCCCCACAAAGGAAGACTCTCTTCAAAACCCAAGGTATAGCATATGGTAAACTTTGTAAAATCATTGTTGATTCAGGTTCTACTAAGAATGTAGTGTCTACTGAAATGGTAGAGAAGTGTAAGTTGAAAAGACTGCCCCATGTTAGTCCTCATAAGATCTCTTGGTTGAATAAGAGTCAAAATTACATGGTAGAAGAACAAACTTGGGTTGAGTTTGAGATAGGTGATTATAAGGACAAGATACTATGTGAGATTATTCCTATGGATGCTTGTCACCTTCTTCTTGGACATCCATGGCAGTATGATGTGAAGGCGCAACATGATGGTGAGAAGAACACATACCTCATCACCAAGAATGGAAGGAAGCTTAGGATGGATCCTATGCAAGAGCAGATCAGAGAGAAGAGTAATGACACCAATGTCATGATGGTTAGTGGCAAAGAGTTCTTACACCTCATGAAGGAGAAGGATACCTAAGGGTATGCCTTGGTAATGAAGCTTAAAGATGAATCAGGGCAGCAAGACAAAAGGCAGAAAGAGATTCCACTAGAAGTGCATCAATTGTTGGATAAGTACCAAGATCTTGTGGTAGAGGATACTCCTAACTCCTTACCACCCATGAGAGATATAAGTCATCAAATTGACTTGATTCCAGCTACCACATTGCCCAATAAGGCTGCCTATAAATTGACACCACAGTAAAATGAAGAGGTGAGTAGACAAATTCAAGAACTCTTAGAGAAAGGACTAATTAGAAAGAGTCTTAGTCCATGTGCAGTCCCTAGTGTACTTGCTCCAAAAAAAAGATGGGAAGTGGAGACTATGTACGGATTAAAGGGCCATAAATAAGATCACAATAAGGTATAGATTCCCTATGCCAAGGTTGAGGATCTTTTGGACTATCTTGGAGGGTCATGTTATTATTCAAAGATTGATTTGAAATCTGGTTATCATCAAATCAGAATTAGGCAAGGAGATGAATGGAAGACTGCCTTCAAGACAAATGAAGGTCTCTATGAGTGGCTTATCATGCCATTTGGCCTTAGCAATGCCCCAAGCACATTCATGTGTTTGATGAATGAGGCACTTGTTGAATTCATTGGCAAATTTGTAATTGTTTATCTTGATGACATACTTGTTTTCAGCAGGACAAAAGAAGAACATGTGAAGCATCTTGGACAAGTGATGAAGAAGTTGCATGAGAATAAGTTGATGATCAACTTGGATAAGTGTGATTTCATGAAAACTAAACTTGTGTACTTTGGTTTTGTGATTTCTAATGGTTGTTTGAAGATGGACCCCCATAAAGGTTGAGGCCATTCTCAATTGGCCTACTCCTAGGACAGTGGGAGATGTTAGAAGCTTCCATGGCTTGGCAACTTTTTATAGGAAGTTCATTAGAGGATTTAGTCACATAAGTGGTCCTATTCGTAACACCATCAAGGGTGGAATGAAGTGCAAATTTCAATGGACAAAGCAAGCAGATGATAGCTTTGAATTGTTAAAGAAGAAAGTGGTTGAATTACCTACATTGGTACTCCCTGATTTTGATAAAGTTTTTGTAGTGGAATGTGATGCAAGTCAGCAAGCAATAGGTTTTATTCTTAGTCAAGATGGACATCTAGTGGCCTTTTTTTCAGAGAAGTTGAATGAGGCTAAACAAAGGTACTCTACTTATGACCTAGAGCTCTATGCAATGGTGCAAGCTCTCAAAAAGTGGAGACACTATTTGCTGCCCAAAGAATTCATTGTTTTTACTGATAACCATTCTCTTAGCTTTCTAAATAGTCAAGAAAAGTTGAATCATAGGCATGTTAAGTGGATGGAACAATTACAGGCCTATACCTTCACTATTAAGCATAAAAAAGGTGTTGCCAACAAAGTGGCTAATGCTTTAAGTAGAAGGATGCTTGTCATACATGAAGTATAGTTGGAAAGCATGGGGATAGGTTGTTTGAAGGGATTATACAAGGAGGATGCAGATTTCAAAGCTGCTTATGAAGTTTGTGCTAATTTGGCTAACACTTTTTATGGTGAATATTCATATTTTGTGTTGCAGGAAGGTCTCTTATTCAAGGGCAGTTTGCTATGTGTTCCTAAATGTTCCATGAGGGACAACATCATCAAAGAGAAGCACAATGGAACCTTAGGAGGACACTTTGGGTTGGACAAGACTTTGGAACAAGTCACTAGATTCTACTATTGGCCAAAAGTACAATCGGATGTAAAGAGATATGTTGCAAGTTGTACCATATGTCAAAAGGCCAAAGGTATGTCTTCTAATGCTGGTTTGTACCAACCCCTTCCTATTCCCAATAGGCCTTGGGAGAGCATTAGTATGGATTTTGTACTTGGTCTTCCTAAGACAATAAGGGGTGTGGATAGTGTTTTTGTCATTGTGGATATATTTAGTAAGATGGCTCATTTTGTGCCATGCAAATGCACAAATGATGCATCTCACATTGCTAGTCTCTTTTTTAGAGAAGTGGTTAGAATCCATGGTTTGCCCCTTTCAATTGTCATTGATAGAGACTCCAAGTTTGTTGGTCATTTTTGGAGGACCTTATGGAGAAAATTGGGAACACAATTATCTTTCTCATCAGCCTACCATCCCCAAACTAATGGTCAGACTGAGGTTGTTAATAGGTTGCTAGGAAACCTTCTAATATGCCTTACCAAGAAGCATGGGTTGGCATGGGACTTGGTTATCAGTCTAGCTGAGTATGCTTACAATGATTCAGTGAATAGAAGCACTGGGAAGAGTCCATTTGAAATTGTTTATGGTTTCCATCCAAGAGGACCACTTGAACTCAAAGACCTACAAGGTTGGGATAAGAGGAGTGCTCTAGGAGAAGATTTTGCTACCACCATGAAGGCAGTTCATGATCAAGTCAAAGTTCAGTTGGAAAAAATAGTCTCCAAGTACAAGGATAGGGCAAATCTCAAAAGGAGAGATGTACAATTCAAGGTGGGAGATTTGGTGATGGCCTATCTAAGAAAAGAAAGGCTACCTAAAGGATAGCCAACCAAGCTTCTGATGAAGAAAATAGGACCATGCAAGGTAGTGCATAAGTTTGGTCCAAATGCATATCAAATAGAACTGCCATACGGTCTTCATATTTCTCCCATATTCAATGTTTTAGACCTCTTTCCATTCAGACCTCCATTGAATTCTAAAGGTGGATCAAATGTTGTGATTGAAGATGAATATTGGGTCAGAGATCTACCTCCAAGTAAGCCTTTACAATTGTAATGCATCTTCGATTCCAAAGTTGTCAAAAAGACAAGGAAGGGTGTGTACAAGGCGTACTTGGTCAAGTGGCAAGATCTTCCTGATTCAGAGGCTACATGGATGAGTGAGATAGATATTTTGAAGCATGGGAAGACACTCCAATAGTTGGCAACTCAAGGGACTTGAGTTTTTCTTGCAAGGGGAGTATGGTGCAAGAGCACCTTCTCTATGGTGGATCCAATCTTGGATCATTTGAATTTCTATGCATGTCATGTTTTGTTTATGTTTTCAATAAGGATTTTTAAGCCACATCATGTTTGTAATAAGGATTTTATGTCAATTTGGTCACTAGACCTATGTAGACCATGTTTTGGTCAAGTTTGATGTAATAACACAATGAAAACATGTATTTTTCTTGTGATAGGAGAAACCCAATGGCTAACTGACTTTCAAAATTAGTTTGTACGGTAGGGAGGGATGTTAACTGATGTCTCAAGCCTTCTATAGGAAAAGTTTGATGTAATTACCAAGTATGAATGAAGATTTGGAGATTTTGATGTGTTGAAACATAGTTTTTTCCTGAGTAATTCACTGTAACAGTCATTTTTGTACGACTTGGTATGGATAGTTGATCACTTGAAACTGATTGGAGATGTTCATGTATTGAGGTAGCTTTCATTTGGAAGTAGTTTGGTGTCTTGAAGTGTTGTAGTTTGTGAGATATTGATCTTTTTACAAAGACTGGTCAGAAAACCAAGGAAACTAGGGTTTTGTGAATAAATGGATTGTTACTCCTTTGTCCACTAAAAAAAAGATTCTCATTTTTAGTCTAATGGAGGAATACAGTGTATATTTTATGTTTTTTGTGGTTTTGGGTCAAGCACTCAAGGACCCAAGGAGTTTGGCATGAGTTTGACTAGGCATCTCTATGTGACTAGTCATTGAAACGATAGGAGAAGTGTTGTTGTGTGAGGACAGTTAGTGGAGTGGCCAAATTGATGGGTGATCAAGTGTTTGCAGAGAACTATAGACCCTTTGATATCACTGTTTCATTCTGAGCAGTTATATTTAATATAGTTCCTTTGTAAAGGCCTCAAATTAGGTCTAATTCCTAGAAAAACTAGTGTTTGTTGTCACATGGGTCCAAAGTCAGAGTACAGTCCTGAAAGTCTGAGGTTTGGTGTATGGACCTAAAGGGTATCCTAATGTGTAATGTGTTTTGGAAGTCCTTTGGAAGTCTAGAAAGTTATCTTTGAATTACCCACTTTGTAGGGCTACAAGCATTAGGTCTCTCAAGCTGATCTAATGGTACAGACCTATCCTACCCAGATCAGAGCAATCTCAACAAGTCTTGGTGGGTTGTTGTTGAGTCAAATGAGGCATTGTGGACATGCCCATGTCATATGGGGTCTTGGGTTTGAGTGAGATTCTGATTTGAGGAGGTAGCATGCTTGGTTGTGACCTAAAGTGTTGGTGTTGGTTGGGTAGAGTTGAGTCACCCTAATAGAGAAATGAATAGCCTTTGTGTGAGGACACATGAGTGTGGCCCTAGGCTAGTTCTCTCTTAAGTAGCCTTGTGAATGGGCTTGAGTTGTGTAAGGTTTGGGAAGCCTTATAGAAGAGACCTAAGAATCTAGGTTGTTTGATAGGTTATACCCAAGTATTGTTTGTACCTCTGCATCACTATCTCCCTATCTCTCCCCTTTGTCTCCTCTATCTCTCCCTATCTGTCTCCTCTCTATCTCTCTCTACTTAGCTATCTCTCCCTATCTCTCTCTCTTGCCTCTCTCCCCCTATCATTCCTATATCTCCCTATCTCTCCCTCTCCCTTCTCAATGAAGGAAATGAAAACAAGAAAACTAGGACTCTCTCTCTCTCTCTCTCTCTCTCTCTCTCTCTCTCTCTCTCTCTCTCTCTCTCTCTCTCTCCAACAAAGCAAATGGAAACAAGAAAACTAGGACGTGAAAAGAGGGATGAGGATATAAATTGGGAGGATGAAATAGAAACAAGATAAAATGAAAGTTCATTGGATGGAAAGAATGATGAGAGGAGAGGTGGAAAATAGTAAAATAGGGGAAAATTAGTGGGATCTAAAGGGAAATTGGAAAGGAAAAGGAAAACTAGGAAAGCTAGGAAAAGGATTTAACTAGGAGGTAGATAGGTTAGAGAGAGAGTCCTAGTTTTCTTATTTTCATTTCCTTCATCGATAAGGGAGAGGGAGAGATAGGGAGATATAGGAATGATAGGAGGAGAGAGGCAAGAGATAGAGAGATAGGGAGAGATAGAGAGGAGACATATAGGGAGAGATAGAGGAGGCAGAGGGGAGAGATAGGGAGATAGAGAGTGAGTGAGATGTATATCTAGAGAGAGAGAGAGATTGGGAGAGATGGAGGAGACAGTGGGAGAGATAGGGAGATAGAGAGTGAGTAAGATGTCTAGAGAGATAGGGAGAGAGATTGAGAGGTAGAGAGATGATATAGAGAGGGAGATAAGGGAGAGATAGGGAGATAGAGGTTTAGGGTTTCTCAGGTTTAGGGGTTATGGGTTAGGTGTTAGGGATTAGAGGCATTATTTAGGGTTGAGGGATTTAGAGAGAGAGAGACTTCTTTTGACATGCAACCGTAAATCCTGAATAATGCCCCTAAACCTGAGCAACCCTAAACCTCTAAACCTTAAATAATGCCCCTAAACCCTAAACCCTAACCCCTAACCCCTAAACCATAAACCCTAAATAATATTCCTAAGCCCTAACCACTAACCCCTAAACCCTAAACCCCTAAATCCTAAACCCAAGCAACCCTAAACCTCTATCTCCCTATCTCTATCATTTCTCTACCTCTCAATCTCTCTCCCTATGTCTCTGGCCATGTCCCTCACTCTTTATATCTCCCTATTGGTCCTCTCTCTCTAAACACTAAACCCTAAACCCTAAATAATGCCCCTAAGCCTTAACCCCTAACCCACAAACCCTAAACTCGAGCAACCCTAAACCCCTATCTCCCTATCTCTCCCTTATCTCCCTATCTCTAGTGTCCCTCTACCTCTCAATCCTTCTCCCTATTTCTCTAGACATCTAGTTCACTCTCTATATCCCTATCTCTCCCCTCTATCTCCCCTCTATCTCTCCCTATATGTCTCCTCTCTCTCTATCTAGCTATCTCCAAACCTGAGCAACCCTAAACCCCTAAAACCTAAATCCAATAAACTCTAAACCTCTATCTCCCTATCTCTCCCCTATCTCCCTATCTCTATCATCCCTCTACCTCTCAATCTCTCTCCCTATGTCTCTGGCCATGTGCCTCACTCTCTATCTCCCTATCTCTCTCCTTAGTCTCCTCTATATCTCCCTATCATTCCTCTCTCTCTATAAACCCTAAACCTCTAAACATGAACCCCTAATCCCTAAACAATAAACCCAAAACCCTAACCCCTAAATCTGAGAAACCCTAAACCCCTAAATCCTCAACCCCAAACCCCTAAATCCTAAACCCCAAACCCCTAAACCCTAAACCCTAGTAACCATAAACCTCTATCTCCCTATCTCTCCCATATCTCCCTATCGCCTTTGTCCCTCTACCTCTCAATCTCTCTCCTATGTCTTTGGCCATGTCCCTCACTCTCTATCTCCCTATCTCTCCCCTCGGTATCCTCTATATCTCCCTATTGGTCCTCTATCTCTCTCTAAACCCTAAACCCTAAACCTCTAAACCTTAACCCCTAACCCCAGAACCATAAACCCTAAACCCTAAATAATGCCCCTAAACCTCTATCTCCCTATCTCTATCATCTCTCTCTCTATGTCTTTGGACATGTCTCTCAGTCTCTATCTCCCTATCTCTCCCCTTTGTCTCCTCTATCTCTCCCAATCTCTATCAGTCCCCTCTCTCTATGGGTGCTGCCACAATAATGGGTTACACTTTCTAAGACATCTTGATTTTTGCTAAAATCACATATTTTTAGAAAATATAATGATTTAAGCCTTGAAATGTTCCATTTAAAGGATTTTAATTGAAGAGGGTTTGATCAAACCCCCTTGGATAGAACCCCGCTAGTTTTAAACCATACCTACAATGGAATCTCCTCTACACCTATCAAAATGTTGATAAAAAACCACTTTTGGTTTACCTTTTGGGGGATCAAATGAATTCATTTAAAATTTATGTTTTGTAAATATGTAATCCTTATTATAAGCTTCCCAAAAAGTATAATTTTAAATATATTTAATTTGATTATTATATTTATTTTTTATTTCTTGTGAATGTAGGTTTTTCATTGAACATCAAGTTCTCTGTTCTACACACATGGAAAATTAGTAAATTAGTGAAAAAAATTCTAAAAAATATCTCTGCCCTAGGTATTGATGTCCTTGTTTCAACAAAAAAAAATTGAATTTCGATACTACAGAAAAAGTTATGTTTTACAGAATACGCCTATGTCTAAATTATAATTGGTTTGACTTCAAAACTTAATTAAAAAAATTCAACAAAACATTATAAAACCAAATTCATGTCCTATATATTGGTGTTACCAATCTAAATTCAAAAGAATCATAATTTTATCCTTTGTAGAAAAAAAGTTATGTGCTACAAAATACACATCAATTTTAAAAAATGGTGTTTACTATTAAAAACTAGTTATCAAAGGAGACGCAAAAAATTTTACAATTAACTCCAAATTTTATATATATATATATATATATAGAATCTAGAAACAAAATCTCACAAATCACTAGTTCACATCATCTTCAAATTCCTAACGATTTAGCAACTATAGGTGTCAGAAAATGAAGATTTAGTTCAAAATGTTGATTTCAATGTCAAGTTTGGCCAAAAAGCGTAACTCATTATTGTGGGATGACCCCTATCTCTCTTGAAACCCTAAACTTGAGCAACCCTAAGTTCCCTTAAACCCTAAATAATTCCCCTAAACCCTAACCCCTAAACCCTAAACTTGAGCAATGCTAAGCTCATAAACCCTAAACCCTAACCCCTAACCCCAAGCAACTCTCTCTCTCTCTCTCTCTCTCTCTCTCTCTCTCTCTCTCTCTCTCTCTCATTCCTCTATCTCCCTATCTCTCCCCTTTATCTCTCCCTCTCCCTTATCGACGAAGGAAATGAAAACAAGAAATCTAGGACTCTCTCTCTCTCTCTCTCTCTCTGGGAAATTTGAAAGGAAAAGGAAAACTAGGAAAGCTAGGAAAAGGATTTAACTAGGAGGTAGATAGGTTAGAGAGAGAGAGATAAACATATAGGGAGAGAGGGAGAGATAGAGAGAGGGGAGATGGAGAGTTCCCGAGTTCATATGGAAACTATTGAACAATGATAAAATGTAATGTGGTAGGATGTGGTGAGTTTTAGATGTTGCGATATAGCATGGAGATATGTCTACAAGTGGTGATGCTATGGAAATTTAACCATGAGTCATTTGAAGTTCTCACAACTACATATTTGATTGTGCTAGTAGAAGCATAAATAATAATGCAAGTGCACTTGTAGCAGAGTTAAAGTTCATGTGGAGCAATCTAGAGGCTTGGTTATGTTAAGAGAATGTTCTACAATACTACAAGTTGAAAGAATTGGTTAGATGACCTTGTATGTGTTACCACAAGCTTATGGTTGGTAGTGGTGGTTATACAAGAAGACATGAATACATTGACTATAGTTAGTAATAAACTATTGATAGTTAGTAACAAACTAAAAATTAATGAAAAGAATAGGGTAAAGCAAAATGAATATCTGTTTTGCAAAACATAAAAAAGGAAAAATGATATTTTACCAAAGCAAAACAGATATCCATTTTGCTTCACTTTTGCCTTGTATGTAAGCTTGGGACTGTCACAGTTGACTTTCCCTCAATTCTAACGTTTTTGCAGGTTTCATTCTCTTCTTCGAACTTCACCCTTCGTGCTGATGATTTTTTTAATGCAAAATTGATAAAATGAAAAGGGTTTATAGAAGAAATTGTCAGCTTTCTAAAAATATAAGATTTGTTTGGTTATCATTTTATTAAATAATTATTAATAATTTTCTATATAGTGTGTGTCTGAAATCTTGATGAACACACTGATTGAAAAACATCCATAACTTTCAAACTGTTTCACCTTTTTGAGATCCAAAAGCTGCGTCACACTCTATACTAATTTTTGATTTTTTTTATTGAGTTAGGTTGGCTGGAAAATTACTTTTTAGTTTTTAAAAAAAGTCACAGTAAAAAAATCATAACTAATTATTTTATTGGAAAAAATTTTCAAAAAAATATGTGTCACATCAGGGCATGAGTCCTCTACTTATTTTGAAAGTTTCAAAAAAAAAATCTCATAATTAGGTTGGCTAGAATGACACCCACTTTTTTTTTTTTTCTAAAAAAATTAATAGTTGTTCATTGAAATATTCATTTTTCACTAAGTTAATTTAGTTTAAAAAAAAATAGTAGCCCATAAACTAGATTCAATTCTCTGCAGATTTCGTTCTTACATCTTTTTCAAATTGTGTAGATAATCCATTCAAATTTTCACATGAACTTGATTAAGTCTGATTTTTTGTATTTTCGTTGCCACTTAGAGGTATAGTTTGGCCCATCATGATCCTGCACATACCCTTTTATCACTTAGTTGTATCTTTATGTCCTTCTATCCTCTTATACAATCTAAATAATCCTTTCATCATCCATCCATTCATATATCATTCTCTAGTTGCACATTATTAACATTCATCATTCATCTTTAATTTTCATTCTTTTCCATTCCCCCTTTAATCACTTTTTGTTATTAAATTTTAATCCATTTCCTCCATCCAATCTTCTATCTTCATCTTTTTGTTACATTCATCATTAAGCATTTTTACCAACATCTTTTTCATCCATTTCGAGAGCACACCTATGTTCTTCATGTTGTGATTGCCAAGATCAACAAACAAGAATCGGGATATACTTCTAGAAGCTATGAGCACACAAAACAAGCCTAAATGATATTATCAAAAGGTAATTAGAATGGACATAAGAGCCTTGCATATATAGGTAAGGTAGTAGAGGTAGGAAGGTAGGATACAACTACTGACTACCCCTCCAAAGGTGCAATTTTTATTTTCTTGTTCTTGTTCACTTGTCTAGCTCAAATGACATGTCTCACAAAGTGAAGACACGTGTCTCAACCACATGAGGTGAGACAAAAATTTAGAAGTCCCTAAGTGGTGACTTAAGCATAGTGTGGATAGGACTCTCCTAGGTATGCTAAAACCTAACTAGTTTGATAATGTCCCTTTTTATACTAACACTTCAAACCCAGCTGCCCTCTCGAGGGGCATCCCTAGTTAATTCCTTCCTCCTCTAATCAATTGGGGCTTCTTTTTAAATCCTCATAATTTATTCTTCTTTGAAATAATGTTACTTCAATGCCATCTCAAAGAGGGGCAAAATTTAGACACCTAAATTTGACTACATCCTAATGCCACCTAATTCCTCCCACATTCGTGTGTCTTACCATCACCTAATTATCAAAGCAAACACCTTCCTAGCATTAATTAAATAATTTTATGATTATTTAATTAATTAATCAATTCATTAATCATCATTATTCAAAAATTAATTCAATAAATTAAATATTTATTTAATTAGTTAATTATCCATTCATATATCCCTCTTGATTTCTTTCCATTTCTAACTCATGTGGACCTAATTAATTAAAATAATTAGATAATTCGATTAATTATCCTCTCACATCCTATCTTATCCCTCTTGATTTCTTTCCATTTTCTAACTCATGTGCAACTAGTTAGATGGAAACAAATCAAAGATCTTATCCTTATCCTACCTTTTTCACAAAATCAATCATCAAAAATCTATAAATTAAACCTCTCGCAAGCCATAATAATCATAATTTTGAATGCAAACTTATGTTGTTGAGTTGAGCACCTTACATTCAATTATATTTTCAATCTATCTTGAGCACAACTGTCATTGTTGGTGCAACAAGGAAGAGTTTGGTGACATCTATTGTGATTTCATTTATTGTTGTTTGCTTTTCCTTATCCTTTATCTGAGGTTTGCATTTCTTATTTGAAAGTAGAATTTAGATCTTTTGGTTTGAGTCTTACATTTACATTTCAAATTTACTTGCATGCATGGTCAACATGTACTCTCTACCAAAAAACCACTTAATGTGGTGTTGCATGTAGCCACACATGTGTGTGCTTGTCGCGTCATTTCGATGTGACAATTGTTACCTTAAAAAATATTGGGATTCTATTGGAATTTTTTGGAAATTTATTGTGGGCATGACATATGGGATATTCATGTTCAGGCTTAACATTTTATGGTTTAGCAAATAACTTTGTCCATAGTTGGGAGCTTCTTGTAATCTAATGCCAAGTGTGTGAAAATAATATTTATATTATTTTTTAAATAGAAATTTAATTACACTAAGGCGTTCCCTCTATGAGAGGGAGCGAGCAAACTTTCTACATCAATGGTTGATATTGTTGTAAAATAGATGATAAAAAAAGTCTTGATCGAACACATTTATAATTGCCAAATGGTCAAACGTTGATGTGAATGATGTGAATTTTGTTGTCCAAACAATCCACTTTCATTATGGTTTGAGTCTCTTCAATGGCAATTTTTAGAAATGAAGGGATTTTTATTGTTTCATTTCTCTACAGGAAGATCTAGATTTATATTCAGATTGAGTTTCCATGTAGCAAGAACCTTACATGAGCATATTTGAAAGTGGAGTGAGACATTACACAAGTGTATTTTAAAGTCTGAAATGGATGTCAAAATGAGAGGGGATAATATATTTGAAGTATATTATTAGATTATAAAATCGTATATTTAGATTATAAATATTTAATATTTATATATTTATTATTAAATACAATATTTTATATAATGTAAATTACTAAATTTATTTATAATATAACATTATATTATAAAATCATATATTTATATTATTAAATATATTATATGTTTAATATTTTATTTATACTTGTTATTAAATTATATTTATTTTATTTATAAAATCAATATTTTAGTTGTAATTATTACTATATTATACATTATTAAATATAAATACAATATATATATATATATATATATATACTTAATATAAATTATATATATAAAAACATATAATACTATTTAAATTAACCTATACTTAATATATATTATGAGAGGGATTGAGCTAACTTTTGGCATCAACAATTGACATTGTCATAGAACAATGTAAGACATCAAAGTAATCTTAATCAAACACATTTCTAATTGTCAGTTGGTCATCATCAATGTGAATTTTATTTTCCATGTGGCCCACTTTCATTATGGTATGAGTCTCTTCGCCCATGATTTTCAGAAACGAAGGGACTTTTAGTGTTTTGTCTCTCTACATGTGGATCTAAAGTTTTATTAGAATTGAGTTTCCACGTAGCGGGAACCTTACACTTGTGTATTTGAAAGTGGAGTGAGACCTTATAGGAGCACATTTTATAGCCACAAAAATGAGAGGAGATTATATATTTGAAGTATATTTATTATATTATAAAATTGTATATTTAGATTATATTATATATTTAATAGTTATATATATTTATTATTAAATTATATTTACTTTATATCTATATATATATATATATATAATATAATATATATATATATATATTAACATATAATACTATTTGAATTAACTTATAATAAATCTAACAACTTAATTGACCTTTGAGAAAGAGATGAAATGAGAAAGAGAGATTGAGAGAGAGAGAGAGAGAGAGAGAGAGAGAGACTTTGAAACAGTTGTTTTGTGCCAACAATCTAAAGATGAGAAAGGGAGGGGAAAAGGGGGGAGGGAGAAAGATCTAGAAAGAGGAACAAATAAATGGAGAGAGAGGGAGATGATAGACAGATAGGAAAAATAAAGAATGAGAGAAAGAAAGATATATATATATATATATAGAGAGAGAGAGAGAGAGAGAGAGAGAGAGAGAGATGGGAGAAAGAGAGAGATAGAGAGGGAGGGAGAGAGGTAGATAAAGACATAGAGATAGAGAGATCAAGAGCAGACATATATATATATAGTGAGAGAGAGAGAGAGAGAGAGAGAGAGAGAGAGAGAGACTTTTGATTAGTCACTCTGTGCCAACAATCCAAAGATGGCATGTGTCCATGGAGAGCTATAGTTGGGGCAAAATGCCATTTGCTAATTCGTGCCTTGAGAAAAAGAACTAGATAATTCGTGCCTTTAGAAAAAGAGAGACCAACTTTCGATCATTCATTTCATGCCAACTATACAAAGATGGCACATGTCCGAGAGAGAGAGAGAGAGAGAGAGAGAGAGAGAGAGAGAGAGAGAGAGAGAGAGTTCTTACTAGTGTCACAAATAAAATACTATTTAACATAAATGTATGTAATTGATATAATATTTTTTTAGGATACTACTAAATGAACTCGATTTTTATCATTTGCAAAAAAAAAGGATTGTACATCTCACAATGCACCCACATTCCCTATGGAAGTAAATATGATGCCAAATTTTCTTCAATCAACTCACACTTATAAATGGTTGATTTTCCTCTTCATCAGAAGATTTTGAGCTTCTTTTATGGAATTTTGTATTTAATATTTTAAACATGTGAAATTTGTGTGAAAATCACCTACTAAATTTCACAACTTAATACAAAAAAATTCCTCTACATAGCCTATGTATAACTATCTCAGTTATATGACCACAAGCACCATCTTATTTCTATATAACTTTTTATCTAATTTTTTGTTGTAATGAACATTCCAAATTGAAGGTTTCCAGTTCAGATTTCTAAAATATTAATAATCAATACTACATTCTTATATATAGCATTTCTGTTGAAAAAAAAAATCAATTCAAAACAGCCCCTTTAATGGAGACCTAAGTTCTGCACAAAATATTATTTGCTTGACGGCTGCGTAGCTTACCACAAGCATTACCCCACTGTGTGTAAAAAAGAAAGTACACTTAATAATAACAGTTAACTAATATGAATTTCTATAGCTACTCGAGACTAAGAAAATGAAGATACCTTTCTTTGCACAAATATCTAGGTTAGAAATCTCTATAATTCAATTGATTCGTTTGTACAATTTACACGTCTCAATCTGAATTGACTGCCGTAATGCCTCCACCCACTCCTTGAGACAGCTTCTCCTCATCATCATCTTCATGTTCATGTACAGGCGATTATATCTATCTGGACATACATAGTACGCGTCAAACGGCTCTGAATATTAGCTAATTCTTCACATCTCTTGAAGATCTATCGCTTGTATGCAAAATGCTGCTCGAAAATTCGTCTGCCCTCAACAATAAATTGAGCCGGCTCGCGTGCATTTCACGGACAAGTCAGAGCTATAGAGACCACCATTCTATGCTGCACAGATTCTCCTCTTCTCGCGTGTTTAAAACAGCTTTCTCGCATTTTCATTTGGCGCTTTCCCGCATGAGAAAGCCACAAGAGTGTTGTTGCAAGCTTACAGACGAATATTATGAAGAGATGTTCAAGGCAAATCCTGGCAATCCGCCTCTGCTTAGGAACTATGCCAAATTTTTACACGAGGTAGGCTACCAAGATTCTCATTAGGATTTTTTTTTTTAGACATTTACTGGGCATGGAGATCTTGATATCTCTCATTCTTACTTCTAATTGAACGCAAATGGTGTTTGACGGAGATTTTAGGTGAAAGGAGACATTAGCAAGGCAGAAGAATTCTATGGACGGGCAATACTGATCGGTCCTGCAAATGGAGAAGTGCTGTCACTTTACGCCCAATTTATATGGGAAACTCACAAAGATGGAGGCAGAGCCCAAGCTTACTTTGATCAAGCAAACAAGGCCGCCCCTCATGACTGGTAACCAATTGCTTATTTCCTTTTAAGTTCTTATGCCAATTTAACAACAATGGATAATTTAACAATGGTTGACGTTGGCAGCTATGTATTTGCCTCTTATGCCAATTTTTTATGGAACTTGGAGGAGAGAGATGGTGATGAACAGGAGCATCTGCCAACAAATTTTTAAGAAGATGAGAGCAGTGCATTTCAGTATCGCTTCCATGGCAGGCCTTTCTAAATTTAACATCCAAATATTAGGAGGTGATTAAGCAGTGCTGCCATGGATCGGATCACGCGGGGCCTATATATGAAGGCTGTATGATCGTACTTAGTGGTTTTTGCTGTAAAATTCAGTTAAAATTTTGGGAACACTGTATCACATGGAAGGAAAATTTTAAACAGTCTGCCAAAAAAAATAATATAAGATTATGGTAAGATATCTGATCTCTGATATTTTTTTTAAATAAAATATATTTTCATATTTGAAGAACAATTCTGAATGAAGCACCTTCACAAAAATTTAATTTGATAGACAAGGTTTGGCCCCACCAGGTGCGCCTAAATTAAATGCAACAAAGTGAAACTTTTATCATTTACTATCCAATGTTTTTAAGAATTCACTTCAAATTTCTTAAAACTTCTTAAATATTCACTTCAAATTTCTAACATTCTTGTGAGCACCATTTCAATAGCAGTTATAATGGCTTTCTATTTAACCCCCACTTAAGACCACTGTAGACAATAAATAGAAACTACTTTTTGACAATATATAAAAGCTCGAGCCCACTTCTTAAATTTGACGTCGACCCTCTTGGTCAAGCAAATTTTTTTATGGTTATCCATTTGAAATTATCTTTTAAATATTAAAATATATTTTATTTTAAATATAAATAAATTAAATTCATATAAGATTTTTTTTTAAAAAAATATAGTTTATTAGAAATCTCCACTTCATATAATTCTGTCTTAAAAGAACACTGAATTATAATAAAAATATATAAATAATGTGCCTATCAGTCAAGCCCTTCTTTATAACCCCAATCCATAAAAATGATGTTTTTTTATTAAGAGCACCTGTAAATATAAAGATGTGGCAATTGAGAGTATTTGGTTGTACTGGAGAATAATTTTTCCCATAAAGTAAAACTATTCCAATACTAATAATATTTTCCAGGTTAGACAACTTTTCTGACATCTGACCACTTTCAGGAACTGACAAATTCCCCACCAGAACATCAACTTAAAGACCTTTACAACAGGGGCCTGTGCATTTTTTACAATATTTTTCTGATAATTGCAGGGAGTATAATTATATAGACAAATTAGATGACACTTCATTATCTTGCTGTGTATATATTTGATCTGTACCATATATCCTAGACGCTATTCTTTAACAATTCGTATTCTGTAAGAGGAATGTTCAAGCCTCGGTTTTATGTGAATATGTCCAGAATTTCAGTACTTATCACAGCACAATATCTCATAGATAATTCGTTGCTGCCTGGTTATTCTTAAATATCATCCACTTCAATAGTCAAAGGTTAATTTGGACCAATAAAAGTAGGACAAATATTTACCACTTTTTTTTGTGAATGAGGTGTAAAATTGCCATTGAGTGTTTGACCATTAAAGTGGATGATATTTAAGTAGAGTGTTGCTGCCTAGAATTGGTTATCAACAGTTTGATTTTCACATTTATTTATAATTTATTTTTTTAAACGGCACAGACCAATCAAATCAATACTATTCAAGCACAGGCTAAGATGAAATTTCAGTATGAGACATTCACCTTAAACCTTCTTGTATTGCATCAAGCCCTCAAATATCCTTATCTTTAACAGTATACGATACAACTTACGGCTTAATATTCTGAAATCTGGAGAAATCGTGTACCTGTACAACGTTCTTAGCGATCCCGAGGCTTCTATCTTCTTCCATTGATTTCCCAAAGCAAACTCCTGTCGAAACCTTTGAATAGTATGGATCCTATAGTTAAGAGCAAATATCAGAAATTTTAATCAAACGATTTTCTTTGGATTCGGAAATAAGAGCGATCATATAACAATTTGCACCTGCACCATTCTTAGAGGTTAGGTTGTTCCAGGAAATCAGTAGGCCGTGATATTACTGTGTGAGCGACTGTGCGCAAAACGTCCAGTCAAATTCCACTTCAAATGTAGAAATTTCTAATGCTTATCTACTTGCTGAGTCAATTCACACTCATCGCCAAATTGCATCACACCTTCCGAAAGTTTACTGTCAAAGACAGCCACGTGGAACTTTTTATTTTTCCCGGCGTCCGACAATTACCTGAAAGCCCTAACGAAAGCATACCGGCTAAAAACATTATTGTTGAGTATAACTCCTGACGAACTTTGATTTTAACGGAGCATAAATTTCCCTCGATGAGACTTGCAAGACTAGGAGGAAAGCTTAATTCTTGTCTTCACATGTTTGAAGAGGCATATCGATTGCTGTGCACACTCCGCATTGAGGGGGAGAGTATATTTGGACTTTTAGTGAGGCCTATCAAGACATGAAGTACAATCTTGACCCCAAAAAAATGCACCTGAGAGGGAAAGGTGTATTAAAACATCAAAAATTACCATTTTTCTTATTTGTTTTGGATTCATTTTAATTTGTTTGTTTTAAGTGCAATGATTAGTGTAAAGTGGTGTATTTCTATATAAAAGTTGGTAAATGATATGAATTTTAGTGAGCCTGATTTTATTCATCCCAAAAATCTTGACTGGATTTATATTTTTACTTTTCCCTTCTTTGATCAATTCCATAGGTTGTAGATTTGCACCTAATTTAGAACCCCTATTGTAAATTTGACTTGCAAACTTTTAAATTCAAATTCAATCCTTGCCCCAATTACTTGCTGATTTAAGTAGAAAATATTCAAATTTGTACCATAGGGTGTTTGTATAAAAGGAAAATCCCTATTTCATTTTCCAAGTAGATAGAGGGAGAACTCATCTCGAGGAAAGCTTAATTACCCATTACATCACCATTAGAAGAGCATAACATCCACAACAACATCGATAAGAGTAGTTTAGGCATGGCTACTTGAAGTATCTTCAATATTGTCAAAAATATTGAATTGGTCCAAGGGCTCATGATTAAGTCAAGAGGTGGGGAGTTAGGTGCTTCCCATGCCAAGAACAACAAAATTTATTAGTGCGTGTCTAAATACCTTAGGTGAACTAAATATAAAAAGCTAATAAAAAATATGCTATTAGCATATTATAAAATAGTAATAATATCTAATAATTAATAAATCTATTAATATTTATTATTAATTGATTTATGCATTAAATATAATGATGCTATTATTAAAAGGTGTGGTAACTTCGTACTACCTACCTTATTTCCCTATATTCAAGGGAACTCCCATTGGGAATTTATATGTAGAAGAATTTGGATATGTGAATATTAAATACTCACTCTACATTAAGATGCTTTTATGGGGTTTTTTACTCTAAAGTTTTCCCCACCTTAAATTTGTGTTTATGTGTTATTGTATATTTATATTTTACTATATAATTAAATTAACCATCTTAAGTATTTAAAACTTGACATTGTATATTTATATTTTACTATTTAATTAAATTAACTATCTTAAGTATTTAAAACTTGGCATGGTATAGGGTCATCCTAAGATGTTAATTACTTGTAAAAAATTGAATGTAAATTTATAGATTTATAATCAAAATAAAACTTCTTTTTAACTCTATAAATTTATTTATATATTTTACAATTTGTAATTTCTTTTGGGCAATATAATCCTTTCAAAGGATTCTTCAATATCTCACATGTCCTCACATGTTTGAAATTTATTTTATGAAACTTAATACTCTATTCCAAAACTCTAAAGATTAAAAATAGATAAAAGAATACATAAATTATAGTTCCACCTACACCTACACATTTTTTTAATTTCTTTAAATATAAACAAAAGATATATTTACCAAAAAAATTAAATATATATAAACAAATATTTAAAATAATATTCTTAAACAAATAATTTTTTTGATGAATAATGCCTTTATTACTTTTTAAAAACTAAAAAGAGAATAATATACTATTCACAAAAAAGGGTGGGTGGTAGACAACACACCCCCAAAGTCTTTGCGAGACCTTGTGTTGTTTAGAATTTGACCCAGGCACAATGTGAGTGAGGCAGACTCCTAATGTGACACATGAATTGTATCCTTGCTATGGGTGACCTCCTAGTCACATCCACTCTCGTGGCAAGAGCCAATCGAGTGGAGGTATGACCAGGGGGTTGTTATGTTCATGAGGGAGCAGAAAGTCATGGATCGCAGTTGGGTTATTTGTATGATGTGGATTCGTGTATGTTTGATGAATTTTCTAATGAAACTATTAAATTGTTGTTGTTGTGATAATGATATGACCCAAAAGGTCACTTGTCATGAGTCTAGCATGAAGACTGTTTTGCTCATTTAAGATGCGGAGGTGATCTAAACTCCAAGTTCTTTTTTTGAATGGTTATTTTTTATTAGATAAGTAGCAAAAAAGGGTGTTGATCCCATTACAAAATAGCTAGCAGAGGCTCGCCAAAAAACTAAAACAGTTTAGAACAAACAATCAAAGTTTTTGCAACATAACTTAAGACTAAAGAAACTGGACACCACAGAAATAGCAGACTGACAACAGAGTAGACCCAAGCCTCTAAAGGCTATGCGAACATCTTATCCCAATCATCCACAAGAAACTAGAGCACATCCTCGTATTCCTTCAGCTTTTTGTCCTTCTTCTCTTGCCCCTTAGGAACCACCTTTTGGAGAGCCACCAGAGTAGTGGCGGACCAGTGGATAACTCTAGCCAAGAATTTACCTAGAGTGTTGAACTTTTGCTCCAAATCAGTGAGCCTTGCCGAAAGTGTTTCAATTTCCTTGTCCTTTCTCTTCTTATCTCCTTTTTTCTTCTTGTCAGTCCCTTTTTTCCTTTTCTTTAACCTGACAGAGTCTGAACCCTGCACATTAAAATCAGGGAAATTGTTGGGACCCTCTTCATCAGCTTCCAGCATCTCAATTTTGTTATCCTTGTTAACTGAAACATCACCCCCCAACTATTCAATTTCTACCACAATCATGTTCATCTTGATGTTGTCCTCCGACCCCGAACCCTGTAGCTCAGTAGAACCCTTTTTGTTATCATCCTCAGAGTCTTCTTCTCTCTGCAGCTCCACAAAAACCTCTTTGTTCTTTTCCTCAGGCTGTTCCTCCTCCTGCAGCTCCTCAACATCCTCCTCCACCATCGAGGCAGCTTTCCCCTTGGGCATGGAGGCCGGTTTGGCAGCAAGCCTCAACGACCTCTGACTCGTCGACATCTGAGTTTTGTTGTTAGTGGAAGTGTAGTCCTCATCCCCAGCACTGTCTGAATCCCCACTTCCCTATTCAGTACTAACCTCCTCGACCACAAGAGTAGCCTTAGAGGCCTTAATCCCACTGACTGTGCCATAATCTTCTTCCAAGGTACCCCGCTTCTTCTTACTAGAGAGCAGGGAAGGGCTACCTTGGAGGATTTTTCTTTTAGAGGGGGTTGTCGCTAGAGAAATGGGGGTTAGATCCTCAGTGGTGGGTTCGGGGCTTATGGTCACAAAGGGTTTTTTCTTGCCACTTTTTATGGAATTGGCATAGGATTCAGGGGTGATTTTAGTTATAATGACCAGACATTCCTTCAACAAGGTAAGATTAGGCGTTGAATGGTTGTTGTATGAGTTCTTGATGATCAATTATTCTTTGTTGGTGTTCTTCAGCTTCTCTTATTTATTTTATGTTTTGTTGAATTTGAACTTGTTGAGGGAAGCTCTCCCCAATTTCGCCTAAGATGGATTTTATCCAATCTTCCCTAATGCCTAGGCACATCAAATGCTAGACAAAAGGGGAAAATGTTTATTGTGTTGATTTCATTGAATATGGTGACTTTGTTGAATGTTGAATATGTTTGCCTCATGATGGAATTGAGGGTTTGACTTGATCTTTTTTTGTGTTTTCTAATGTTTTTGGTATTTTTATGAATGTAATCCTATATGAATGCAAAATAAATTTCAGTTTCTTTTCTCTGAATTTTAAAATAATTTAATTATCTAGAAAGAGAAAATGACTACAAACTATATGATATTTTATATGCAATCTAAACTATGTTTTTGTGCTTTGTGGGTCAATTTTTGAAATGTAATCTAATGAATTAAAAATTGCAATTAATCTAGATGTAATAAAATCAAATTAATCCAAGAAATTAATTCAAACTAATCTAAGTAATTTCAATGCAAAATTTGCTCTAAGAAAGAAAATTAAAGCTACTTATCAAGAGAAAAGCAAGCAATGTGTTACTTTCCCAAGAGTAAGATTTGATCTAATTACTACTAAAGCTTGAAAAACTTGTATGAATTAGGCAACAATGTCTGGCATGAGTCCTCAGAAGTCCTTTTGGGCAACCATTCCTTCCTTTGCAATAGCAAGATCCTCCTCTTAGTAACAAGGACAAAATGGAGATATAAAAAGTGAATGGCTATGAGCTTTGAAGCTATGAAAATTGAAAAAAAGTAATTTATTTGAGCATATGGATGCTATGGAAGAGTGAATGGCTTGAGATTTGAAGCTATGAATGAAAATAAAAGGCACACAAGGTCCTGCAATGAGCATTAAAATGCTATGGAAACAACTATTTGCAAAAACTTCGAATGGAATAATGAATTTGCCTCCCCAAATACATAGAGGAGGGGGTATTTATAGGTTGGAAATCCATAGAAAAGGTGGTGGTGATTGGAAAGTTAACAAAATTGATTCAAGAGTGATCTAGCTCTGATTAGAAATGAACAATGGTTGGAGAGAAGATCATTGAAGAATGAGTGGAGATAACAATATCATGACTGAGAGATAAGAATAGATTTATTAGAATTCAAGAATAGACTAATTGGAAATCTAGAAATAGTTAGGGTAAGTGAACAATCATTTAAATGCATGAAGGAGCTCACCATCAAGAGCTAAAAATGGAGCCAAACTAGACTAAAACTAGAAGAAATCATGCATAGAAAAGACAACTCAAGGGGTCTCTTCATGAACTAATCACTAATAGGGATCTCAAAGACAAATAATGTACATCCCTCTTATCCAAAAATCAATTAAGGATATGTCAAGATCTCGTTCCAAAGCATGCCCAAATATGTTCCCAACTATGATGAGGCACTTAGTCCCCATGAACACATAGACAATCAAGTAAATGACATTGATCACATCAAGCATATCATTAAGAAAGCTACCATTGAGCATTCAAATGATCAAGGCACAATAAGCACAAATAATGATCAATTCATGACAAGTGTACACAATGAGAAAGCACAAGAATCCTATCAACTAGGATATGTCACCTTCATCAAGTCAGACCTTCTCATGGATGGGACAGTAGCAAGTTCTAATAGTTCTTGGTAACACACTAATGGGATAGCATCATGCTTCAAAAATAATAAGTATCCTATCACAAACAAGATATGTAAAAGCATGAACTATCAAGGAAAAGGATTGGAACTTAATGAGCAAGGCATCACAAAGTCTATCCCAATCTACATTAGTCATGGTCAAGGCATCAACTACAAGTCTTCCAACAAGCACTCTAATGATGTTAGTGATACTTCAACGATCATTGAGGCAACTTCATCCAATGAAAGCAACAATATAGAGACCATACATAGCCCCTACAACAAGCCTACTACTAGCAATCCTTCCACCTCCACTATCCATACCATCAAACTTTATCCTCCACATACCCAACCCATTGATTGGGACCAACAAAATTAAAAAGCATACAAAAAAATGATCCAAACCAAACATCAACAGTGAATGAATACAAGCATCAAGGAAGACACATAAAAGTAATATGGGTCCCAAAGCAAACTGGACCAATCAAATCAAGCAAAGAAAAATATCCAAATCAAGTAATCACTCAAAATATGGAGCCATGTCAAAAGATGAACCTTGAATATAATAGGTGTCCACCATCTTCTAGATTGTATAAGAATGTTGGTCATAAATGTCCAAATCAAGTAACCACTCAAAATGTGGAACCACATTAAAAGATGCACCTTGCATATAATAGGTGTCTACCACCTTCAAGATTGTCTTCATTCCCAATACATAAGGTGTATAAGAATCTTGGTCTTAATCATCATCCTAACCCATAATCCAAGCTCCATAATCCACCATCCCATGTATGGTGAGTCAAGAATCCCCCAAGCCAATATGAATTTCCAATCTATCCACCTAAATCTTATGAACCTTAATCACCTCATTCCACATCCAAAATCCCCCATCAAACCAAAAATGCCTCAAATCCAAAAAACCCAAATCCTAAATCTGTTGCATTATGGTAGAAACACTTTATCATAAGGGATATGATGGTACCCTAGTAAGATGCAATCATTTGGATAAGGCCAACTTTTTTATCAATGAGGATCACAACAACATCAATGGAGTGTACATGAACACTATGATCATAACAAATAAATTACTCTGGACACAGCCTACTACTACTAGCATGTTATGACAAGAGAATCTACCTCAACTATATCAAATGGACAAGGACATTTGAAGACCCTCTAAATATCAAACTATCAATGTCATCCAATCAGTGAAGTAGAAAATTAGAAAATAGAAAAAATATAAAAAAAATTAGAAAGAGCAAAGAGAAAAATCATTCAATGGTGAAAAGCATTCTTATGGAGCCTTGGACAAGTACCGTGATAAAAAAACATTTGTGGGCATCATGCATAAATCTTCCACCTATGAGCACCCTACACTTGGGGGCAAGTCTCTCCCATCTTATCCTTCCTATCCTATCACTCCCATCCTATCCTAACCATCCATTATAATTATATACCTATCCCATCACACTCAACCCACCCTCCCTTCCCACTTCAACCTTGATAAGGACAAGGGCATAATGTTGAAACATGCTTTGGACATCTCTTGATGTACCCAATTCTTTACAACATATCCTACCACCCTATCATCACAAGCATTGCAGTGTAGCACCATGAGTGGCATATCTAGAGTGGAGCATGTTCTTCTTATGCAACATATTCCTTGGAGATCACATTCCACATCGCTCCATCCATCTACCATCCATCCCCCATCCATTCCATCTACTATTGACAATCTTTAATCCTTCCATCCAATCTTCCCTTCATTATTGTCACCAACCCTTGGTTTTCCTTTATCATTGGTATCCAAAAAAAGGCTATACAAATGCAATCCAATTGAACTATCCCAAATTTAAAAAAAAAATCTAAGTGCAAGAAATCCTTAATCCACGTCAATCTAGCCAAGCAATCTAAACAAATCATCCAAAAGCATCCATCAATTTTATTCTCAACCTTGTTGCAAACCTAATCAGCTCAAATCATCATCATCAAGATATATCGTTCCTAATCCTCATGTTATTTTTGAGATATATTGTTCCCACATCAACAATGCTATCATCATCATCAATCATCATCAGGATATATTGTTCTCAATCCTCGTGTTGTTTTCAAGATATATCATTCTTAATCCTCTTTTTTTTTCACGATATATTGTTCCCACATTAACAACACTATCCCCATCATCAATCAATCAATCATTGATTTTAGCTTGACAGGGGAAACAACTCTTGTTTGTCTTTATGATCATTTGTTCATGCTTGCTTGATTGCTTGTATATATTATCATTTTATTCACATCTGCATCAGTCCTTGTAGCATACTTGCCACAATGACATTATGGTCTTCTATATCATGGTGGGCCATATGGCATATGCTTTCTTGTGACCTTTTGTGGGATACATCATTACCTTGGTCTTTATACCCTAGTGCATTTAATATCTCATGCTATATTAAAATAGGTACTCACCACATATTAGCATAATGTATGCATTCAAGATCACTCACTCGTTATCCCAAAAATATATTATCCATTATCATTTATCTTTTATCACTTAGTTCTATCCTTTTGTCCTTATATCCTCTTATACAATCCAAATAATCCTTTCATAATTCATCCATTCATCTATCATTCTCTAGTTGCACATTATCAACATTCATCATTCATCTTTAATTTTCATAGCTCTCTTTTCCATTCCCCCTTTAATCTCTTTTCTCTATTAAATTTTAATCCATTTTCTCCATCCAATCTTCTATCTTTATTTTTCTATTACATTCATCATTAAGCATTTTTATGAACGTCTTTTTCATTCATTTCGAGAACACACCCGTGTTCTTCAAACCCATCTACCCTCTCGAGGGGGCATCCCTAGTTTTCCTCCTCCAAGCAATTAGGGCTTCTTATTTCTAAATCTAGTCTCTAGTATTCAGATTCAAATTTTGACCATTTCCTACACCAAATCTTCTAGAATATGACCATTATCCATTGACCAATACAATAAAGGTTTTTAGTTGCATGCTTTTAAAGATTGTATTTAAAGATATTAACCTAGTTCATTCTAATAATAAAAGATTAGAACACATCCACATTAAAGCATATCAATTGTAACTTCAACTAAATCAGATTATTTTTCCCACATTAGCATTCAATGCCTATGTTATTTCTATATTTTGATATTATTAAATCAACCTAGGCCCTGGTCCTTAGGATTATGAAAGTTTCTATGTCAATATCTGCATAGTAGGCTCCCATGGTGATTCTTAGCATCACCTTTAAGAAAGTCCCTTCGTTTACATGACAAGAAAGACTACTTTTTCACTATACACACATCTTGTTGAACTTCATTGCACATTCTTTCCTTTACGTGTCAAGAAGATTTGGTGTAGGAAATGGCCGAAATTTAAATCTGAATGCATTTTAGATTTGAAAGTAGGATTTAGATCTTTTGGTTTGAGTCTAACATTTACATTTCAAAATTACTTGTGTGCATGGTCAACATGTACCCTTCACAAACAACCACTTAATGTGGTGTTGCATGTAGCAACAACACACATGTGTGTTCTTGTCACACCATTTCGATGTGACAATTATTACCTTAAAAAATATTGCGATTCTATTGGACTTTTTTGGAAATTTATTGTGGGCATGACATATAGGATATTCATGTTTAGGCTTAACATTTTATGGTTTAGCAAATAGCTTTGCACACATAGTTGGGATCTTCTTGTAATCTAATGCCAAGTATGTGAAAATAATATTTATAAATTATTATTTTTTAAATAGAAATAATTAGACCGAAGGTGTTCCCTCTATGTGAGAGAGAGAGAGAGAGTGAGCTAATGGTTGACATTGTTGTAGAATTATGCAAGATGATAAAAGAAAGCTTAGTCAGACACATTTCAAATTGCCAGATGGTCAGATGTTGATGTGAAGGATGTGAATTTTGTTGTCCAAAAAACCCACTTTCATTATGGTTTGAGTCTCTTCAATGGTTGTCAAAATGAGAGGAGATAATATATTTGAAGTATATTATTAGATTATAAAATTGCATATTTAGATTATATATAATTAATATTTATATATTTATTATTAAATAATATTTACTTAATATAAATAATACATTATATAATTAAATATTTATTATTACATATGATATTTATACAATGTAAATTATTACATTTATTTCTAACATAATATTATATTATAAAATCATATATTTATATTAAATATATTATATGTTAATATTTATTTATACTTGTTATTAAATTATATTTATTTTATATATAAAATCTATATTTTAGTTATAATTATTACTATATATTATACATTATTAAATATAAATATTATATATGTATATAAACATATAATACTATTTAAATTAATCTATAAGAAATTAGCATATACTTAATATATATTATGAGAGGGAGTGAGCTAACTTTCAACATTAATGATTGACATTATGTAGAATAATATAAGATGATCAAAGTAATTTTAGTCTGACACATTTCTAATTGCCAATTAGTCCTCGATGTGAATGTCATTGTCCATATGGCCCACTTTCATTATGGTTCCAGTCTCTTTGACCATGAGTTTCATAAGTGAAGGGACTTTTATTGTTTTGTCTCTCTACAGGTGTATCTAAAGTTATATTCAAATTGAGTTGCCATGTGGTGGGAACCTTACACTTGCGTATTTGAAAGTGCACATTTTATAGCCGCCAAAATGAGAGGAGATTATATATTTGAAGTATATTTATTGTATTATGAAATTTGTATATTTAGATTATATATTTAATATTTATATATACTTATTATTAAATTATATTTACTTAATATATAATATATAATACTATTTAAATTAACTTATAAGAAGTCTAACAACTTAACTACCAGAGAGAAATGAAATGAGAAAGAGAGATAGAACAAGAGAGAGAGAGGTACAAAGATAGAGATATATAAAGAGAGAGTGTGAGAGAAGTGACAAAGAAAGATAGGGAAAATAGAGAATGAGAAATATATATAGAGAGAGGGGAGAGAGAGAGAGAGAGAGAGAGAGAGACTTTTGATCAATTGTTTTGTGCCAACAATCCAAAGATGAGAGAGGGAGCAGAAAAGGGAAGGAGGAAGGGAGAGAGGGAGGGAGAAAGATCTAGAGAGAGGAACAAATAAATGGAGAGAGAAAAGGGGGGAGACGGAGATGACAAAGACAAATAAATAAAGAATGATATATATGTATATATAAAGAGGCAAGAGTGTGTGTGTGTGTGTGTGTGTGTGTGTGTGAGAGAGAGAGAGAGAGAGAGAGAGAGTTCTTACCACTATCACAAACAAGATGCTATTTAACATAAATGTATGTAATTGATATAATCATTTTTTTAGGATACTGTTAAATGAACTCAATTTTTATAAGAAAATATGACACCAAATTTTCTTCAATCAATTTACACTTGTAAATGGTTGATTTTCCTCTCCATCAAAAGATTTTGAGTTTCTTTTATGTAATTTTGTGTTTAATGTTTTAAACAACATGTGAAATTTGGTTGAAAATCACTAACCAAATTTCACCGCTTAATAAAAAAAATTCCTCCTACATAACCTGTATGTAACTATTTCAGTTATGTGACCACAAGTACCTTCTTATTTTTCTAATTTTTGGTTGTAACGAACATTCCAAGTTGCATGTTTCTAGTTCAAATTTCTAAAATATCAATAATTCAGAACTACATTCATATGTGACATTTTTATTTGGAAAAAAAAATCAATTCAAAGCAGCCCCTATCTATAGAGACATAGATTCAGCACAAAATGTCATTTGCTTCATGGCCGCATAACTGACCACATGAATTACCCCACTTTGTGTAAAAAAGAAAAGTACACTTTATAATAACAGTTAACTAATATGAATTGCTATAGCTAGTCGAGACTAATAAAATGAAGATACCTTCTTTGCACAAATATCTTGGTGAGAAATCTCTATAATTCAATTGATTCGCTTCTACAATTTATAAGTCTCAATCTGAATTGACTGCCGTAATGCCTCCACCCACTCCTTGAGATACTTCTCATCATCATCTTCGAGTTCATGTACCGCCGATATCAATCCGAACATAAATACTATTCCAAGCATTAGTACCATATGCGTCAAACAGCTCTGAATCGTAGCTAATTCTTCACATCTCTTGGAAATCTATCGCTTGTATGCAAAATGCTGCTCGAAAATTGCTCTGTCCTCAACAATAAATTGAGTCCGCTCCTGTGCATTTCACGGACAAGTCAGAGCACTAGAGACCACCATTCTATGCTGCGCGGATTCTCCTCTTCTCGCCTGTTTAAAACAGCTTTCAAGCATTTTCATTCGGCGCTTCCCCGCATGAGAAAGCCACAAGAATGTTGTTGCAAGCGTACAGACGATTATTATGAAGAGATGTTGAAGGCAAATCCTGGCAATACGCCTCTGCTCAGGAACTACGCCAAATTTTTACACGAGGTAAGCTACCAAGATTCTCATTAGATTTTAAAAAAAAAAAACATTTACTGGGCATGAAGATCTTGATATCTCTCATTCTTACTTCTAATTGAACGCAAATGGTGTTTGACGGATATGTTAGGTGAATGGAGACATTAGCAAGGCAGAGGAATTCTATGGACGGGCAATACTGGCCGGTCCTGCAGATGGAGAAGTGCTGTCACTTTTCGCCCAATTCATATGGGAAACTCACAAAGATGGAGGCAGAGCCCAAGCTTACTTTGATCAAGCAATCGAGGCCGCCCCTCATGACTGGTAACTAATTGCTTATATCCTTTTAAGCTCGTAAATCCTGGTTTTAACAGCTAATTTAACAATGGATAAATCGCAATGGTTGATGTTGGCAGCTATGTATTTGCCTCTTATGCCAATTTTTTATGGAACTCGGAGGAGAGAGATGGTGATGAACACGGCTTAAATTTGACAGTTGTATAGCTGTATTTAGGCATTTTTGCTGTAAAATACATTCAAATTTTTAAAAAGACTGTATCATATGAAAGGCTAGATTTTTGTCCAAAATCTATATAGGATTATGATGATATATATATTTGATTTTTATATGATTTACTTAGGCATGGACCATAGTATTTGAAAGCACCTTTGAATAGATAACTGTCATAAAAAAATTGCTTGACAGTCAAAGTTGACTGTCAAATTTAAACCCGATGAAGAGGTGCATCTCCCAGCAAATTTTTAAAAAGACGAGAGCAATGCATTTCAGTATCTCTTCCATGGCAGGCCTTTCTAAATTTAACATCCAAATATTAGGAGATGATTAGAAAGTGCTGCCATGGCCGGGTCACGCGGGGCCTATATTTGATGGTTGTATGGCCGTTTTTTTGTGATTTTTGCTGTAAGATACAATTAAAAGATTGGGAACACTGTATCGCATGAAAGATTTTAAAGAGTCCCAAAAATTATATAAGATCGTAGTAAGATATAGCTGATCTATTTTTTTCACATTTAAAGGACAATTCTGAATGAATAACAGTCACAAAAATTAAACTTGATAGCAGGGTCGACCATCAAATTTAGGCTCCCACTGGGTGCGCCTGAAATTTTTCAGTAAAATGTACAATAAAATGCAACAAAGTGAAGCTTTTATCATTTACTATCCAGTGTTTTTAAGATTTAACAATAAAACTTCTTAAAATTCACTTCAAATTTCTAACCATTTCAACAGCAATTATAATGGCTTTCTATTTAACCCCAACTTAAGACCACTTCAGACAATAAACAGAAACCACTTTGACAATATATAAAAGCTCGAACCCACAGCTTAAATTTGACGGTCGACCCTGCTGGTCGAACAAATTTTTTGTGACGGTTATCCATTTGAAATTATCTCATTTCTCCCCTTCATGTAATTCAGTCTTTCAAAAAATATATAAATACTGTGGCCTATCAGTCAAGTCCTTCCTTATACCCCAATCCATAAAATAATATTTTTTATTAATAGCACCTGTAAATATAAAGATGTGGCAATTGAGAGTATTTGGTTGTACTGAAGAGAACAATTTTTCCCATAAAGTAAAACTATTGCAATACTAATAATATTTTCCAGGTTAGACAACTTCTCACATCTGACCACTTTCAGTGACTGAAAAATTCCCCACCAGAACATCAACTTAAAGACCTCTTACAACAGGGCCCGTGCAATTTTTACAACTTTTTTCTGATAATTGCAGGGTGTATAACTATATAGACAAATTAGATGAGACTTCATTAACTTCCTGTGTATATATTTGATCTGTACCATAAATCCTAAACGCTATTCTTTTAACAATTCGTATTCTGTAAGAGGAATGTTCAAGCCTCGGTTTTAAGTGAATATGTCCAGAATTTCAGTACTTATCACAGCACGATATCTCATAGATAATTTGTTGCTACTTAGCATTGGTTAACGACAGTTTGATTTTCACCTTTATTTACAGTTTTTAAAAAAAAAACTACACAGAAAAATCAAATCAATACTATTCTAGTACAGGCTAAGATGAAATTTCAGTATGAGACATTCGCCTTAAAACCTTCTAGTATTAAATCAAGCTCTCAAATACCTTATCTTAAACAGTATAAGATGCAACTTACGGCTTAATATTCTGAAATTTGGAGAAATGGTGTACCTGTGATCCCGAGGCTTCTACCTTCTTCCATTGATTTACCAAAGCAAGTCTCCTGTCGAAACCTTTCGACTAGTATGGATCCTAAATTTAAGAACAAATATGAGAAATTTTAATCAAACGATTTTCTTTGGATTCAGAAATGAGAGCGATCATATAACAACTTGCACCTGCACCGTTCTTAGAGGTTAATGTCGGCCGCCAGCGCGAGGGTGTTCCAGTAAATCAGTAGGCCGTGATATTACTGTGTGAGCGATTGTGCGCAAAACGTCCAGTCAAATTCTTCTTCGAAATTAGAAACTTTTTCATGCTTATCTACTTGCTGAGTCAGTTCACACTCATCAACAAATTGCATCACACCTTCCAAAAATTCTGTCAAAGACAGCCACGTGGAACTTTTTATTTTTTCTGGCATCCGACAATTTCCCTGAAAGCCTATCGGCTAAAAACATTATTGTTATTAACTCCTAACGAACTTTGATTTTAACGGAGCATAAATTTCCCTCGAAAGAGACTTGTTCAAGAATCACAAGACTAGGAGGAAACCTTAATTCTTGTCTTCACATGTTGGGAACGACATATTGCTGTTCACGCTTCGTCTTGAGAGCGAAAGTATTTTTGGATTTTTAGTGAGGCCTATCAAAACATGGAAGTACAATCTTGACCCCAAAAAAATGCACCTAGGCCGGAAAGGTGTATTAAAACATCAATTTTTTTTTTTTTAAAAGAATGTTTAGTATTTTTTTATTTTTTTTTACTTGTTTTAAGTGGAATGACTAGTATATAAGTGGTGTACTTCGGTATAAAAGTTGGTAAATGATATAAGTCTTGAGTGAACTTGATTTTACTCATCTGAGAAGTCTTGACTAGAACTATATTTTTACTTTTTTGTTCTCCAGTGAACTCCATAGGGTGTAGATTTGCACCTAGTTCAGAACCCCTATTGCAGATTTGACTTGTAAACTTTTAAATTCAAATTTAATCCTTGCCCCAAGCTAGACCCTTGCCAACTAGCCATTACTTGTCGATTTAATTATGAAATATTTAAATTTGTGCCTTAGGGTGTTGTATAAAAGAAAAATCCTTATTTCATTTTTAGATAGATAGATAGATAAAGGGACAACCAATCTAAATGAAAGTTTAATTACCCATTTGCATGGCTACTTGAAGTATCTTGAATATTGTCAGAAACATTGAATTGGTCCAAGGGTTCCTAACTAAGTCAACAGGTGGGGAGTTAGGTGCCTCCCATGCCAAGCACAACAAACTCTATCAGTGTCTATTGACATCAACTTGTCTAAATACCTGTAAGTATGAAAAAGATGCATAGGCCTACATGGTGGCTTGAGGATGAGCTATAGTCCTAATCACGTACATGTAAGTATGAATATATACATATATCTTAGCAATATTCCTCTTGGTGACGTGTCTTTGATTGTTTTTCATCTTGTTTGTGCTTTTCTAACCACCAGACTAATCTTTTATGGTCCTACACACCTTCTAGCTTGCTTTCTGACCAATGTTCGACGAATCTTTCTTGTCGCTTTCTAGACCCGATAACCTCACTAATCCACTTCACAAGAGGCGAAATTAATGTTCCCTAGGGGCATTTGCATCATTTCATCCCCTTAGAATCATCCAATTAACTTCCCCATCCCTTCTGTAACCTCAAATTTCTTGTCCCACCTTTTCTTTCTAGGTCACCCCCTGTCACATTAAGATCTCCCTGGGCGACCCTACAGCTAAAACAGGATCTCAAGGGTGACTTGCCTTGGCAAAAGGGGTGATCCACCTTGTAGAGATCCTATGGCTAGTATCAAGGCCCTAAAACCATCTTTAGACCTTCTAGATCATTCTTCATCCCAGAAACCACTTGTGGAAAACCTCCTCTATGGGTCACCCCCTATGGCTTCAGGATTTCCCTAGGTGACCCAACATGTTAAGTAGGATCTCTAGGGGCAACTTTCCCTACTAAAAGGGGCAACCCACTTCCCGAAAGAGGCGACCCTGTCATCTTTTAACATGCATGTTTTCTTCTAGTTCTGGCCCAAATTTGCTCCAAATTGAGTCTTGGTTGCATGTGTCTTCTTCTCTAACTGATTGCTGACTCTCCCTAACTGATTCAACACTTCCAATTAGGCCAATCTCATCTCCCAATCAATCTTTGTTATCTTGCAATTATTCAAGTGTTAACTTCATTTCTTCTCCTGTGATCTCCTCTACAACCAGTGTTCACTCTTAATCAGAGTCACATCACTCTCCAATCTATTTATGTTAACTCCTTAATCACCACCACCTTTGGTGTTAATTTTCTACCTATAAATACCCCCCTCCTCTATGCATTTGGAGACGAAAAATTCACTATTGCATCTCTACTCTAGCTTTGCTTTGCATATAGTTGTCTCCATAGCATTTTCATGCTTGTGCAGGACCTCGTGTGCCTTTTGATTTAGTAATAGCTTCAATAGCTCAAGCCATTGTGCTTCATTAGCATTCTTATGCTTAATTATTTTCATCATAGCTTCCATAGCTCCAAGTGATAGTGCTTCATTATGTATTCTTATGCCCCATTATTTTCATCAAAGCTTTAAAGATTCCATTTGATCTCATTTACTCCCATCTTCATTTCTATCTCCAAGAGGACCCCGCTACTACATAGGAAGAGAGGGTTTCCACAAGGACTTCTGAGGGCTCGATCCATGCATTGACATCTTCTTCATACCTGGTTCTCCATGCTTTAAAGTAGTAATTAGCTCACATCTTGCTCTTGGAAAATTAAATCATTGCTTTTCTTTTTCTTGATAGGTTGTTATTTATTTTCATAGATTAGAATTACATTTGATTTGCATAGATTAGCCTTATTTTCATTCACTAGATTACATTTACTTTCTTAGTTATTCGCAATTTCAATTCATTAGATTAGATTCGAAAATCGTTCTACAAAAACTTCAAAAACATAGATTAGCTTGCATTTGAAAAACTCATATCTAGATTGCATGCATATTTCAATTCCTAGATAATTAGATGACACTTAAAATTGGAAAAAAGGAACCAAAATTGGTCTACATACATCTAGATTGCATTCAGAAAAACCACAAAAAATATTAGGAAAACTTAGAGCAAAATAAGAACAAACCCTTGATCTCATCATGAGGTAAGCATAGTTAAAATAAAACATTGAAACAAAGAGAAACCCTCAGTTCTATCACAAGGTAAAATCAACTCAACGCAATCAATGTGAAACATAACACTTCCCCCTATTGCCAAGAATTCAATGTGTCCAAACATTAGGGAAAATTGGATACAATCTGTCCTTGACGAGATTGGGGAGAACTTTCCCCATCCAATTCATCAACAAAACATTCAACAAACAAAAGAAGAACAAGAACATCAACAATGCATCATAGACCAACAACACTTGATACAAAAAAATAGTCAAAATAAAGAAAGGAGACAAGAGCATATTTGAATCATAAACGAACAAAATAGCCTTCATGCTAGGCTTAGAAGACTCAAGACTAGTGACCCTTCGGGTCATATAATTATCACTACAACAACTGCAATCAAGTGTCTCCTTAGAAATAATCAACACACACAACCCAACTTCTTGTTTAAATGCACAAGACAACTGAGAGCGGGGGGTGAATCAGTTGCAACCAAAACTTAACTTCTTATGAGCATCAACCACTTAATCACTATTATTATGATTTAACCATGAAAGCATGAAATCAAAAACTTAAGCACATCCACACATGAGACACATGAGACACCAGATTTTTTACGTGGAAAACCCAATGAGGGAAAAACCATGGTGAGGATTAACTCACAATATAAATGATATATCAAAATTATAACAAGGCTCACTGCCCAAAATGCCCACTGCCCAAAATGCCCACTACAAAAAGAAGGGGCTCACTGCCAAAAGAAGGGGCTCACTGTCAAAGGAAGAGGCTCATTGCCAAAGGGGCTCACTGCCTGAAGTAGAAGAAGATAGAAGAAGATAGTTACAATGAGAATGGATCTCACAGCAACCAGGAATCCACCACAAACTCAACTGAATCTATCACAACCTCTCTGTGTCAAAAATGTATTCTTTACTGCTCATTATCATACCATTCAGATCACACCTGCAACAAATGATGCTTCTCATGCAGTCATTTCATCTATCTCAATAACTTCACTAAATTTCCTAATCATCTAACTCATATTTATACATCTGCAATCTTGGAAACAATCTTCAAGGTCAGCACAAACAACAAACTTAACCAATATTCAAATTAGGTTTGGACTTAAACATTCCCGTGGTGGAAAGGAATGAGTGCAGACCACACCACACCTTAGTAGAGACTCAAATGCTATCTTCCACGCATCAACACGCTTTCACAAACTTCAAAGCATAACTGTAAATAGTGAAAACAACCAGGTCGGCCAAAACTAGTGTTAACACTAAGAGCTTTCGAAACACGCTTCAGTCACAATTTGAATTACACTTTGCGGACCAATCAAAAAGCAAGAACATGATCTAGAAACATCCACAAGCACATTACAATCACCAAGAACTTCCGTACAACCTCCAAACACTCTATCCAGAAGATTCTTCAAACTAAACCACTTAAACATTACTGTCAACCACTGTCACAAAGGAAAGATTGCTTGTGGAGTACCAAATCATGAACCACTTCAACTGAAGACACATAACATCATCCCAAACTTAATTTTAGAATTGCAAACTATAAAACTTAAATGCGAAGAAATGCGGAACAGAATACATTCTCCTTGTCACCATTTAATACTCAGAAAATTAGTTTTTACTCTGGTGAACAGAACTTACTCAAATCTTCACACCGAAGGCTCAAACTTGAGATATAGCAACTACAGATACCCCTTAACATAACTTACAAACTACAGACAAAGATTTTCAATCTACAGGATACACAGAGCAAAACACTGCATTATTCTCTGGGAGATAGAACAATTCTGCAATTGCACTAACTTCTCAAACACTTGCTCAAACTCATCCAAATAACTTCCTTAGATGCTAACCTTAGGTGTTGACATCAATGACAACACTTACTTCTCATACTTGCAACACTTCCATCCGCAATGTTCTGCTCCCTCAAGAACAAGAGCATAACAACCCCCAGTCATACCTCCACTCAACAAACTCCTGCCACATGAGCAGGAGTGACTAGGAGACCACCCTCAGCAAGGAATATGGTTCATGTGTCATGTTGGAGTGTGACTCACCCATAAATTGTCTAGGTCACATTCTAAATAACACATATTTTGGTGAACTAGACGTAAAGAACAAAAAAATTTGGTGGAGATCTTCACATTTTCATTTCTTCTATCACATTTTCATTTGCCATGTTTTCTAGTCATCTTGCTCATCGCCTTCATCCTCTTCATTGTTCATTCCATTTATTCTGCAGTGTCTAAGACACCCCCAAATACATAAGGAAACCTAGGGAATTCCCTCTAGAGAACCTGAAACACCCTCGTTTGATAGATATGTGCCACCTGATCCATTAACACCAATCATCAGCTACTATGACTTAAGATTTAGATTACAAGAACAATAGGTGAGAGAATCATTGTTCTCTTACATTCAAAAATCCCACTTGGGAACATGAAGCCATGGCTCAACCAAGACTACGAAAAAATTTAGTGGTGATTTGTTGCCAATTGGCGATTTTCTAACTTTAAGGGAGTTGAAAATGGTGAATATTACTAGTTTTGGCAATATATGATTTTGCCCAAATTTGATTGTCTTTTTGAGCCCATAGCTTCAAATCACCCATGAATTGATATTTTAAAATCTAAGAATAGCATTAGATCGCCATCCTATTTATTACAATTTGGTCTCGATCATCAAGATATTATAGAGGCAACTTTTAATTCGGGTCCAATCGCATGTCATGTGATGAGGCAACTTGTAATATAGGTTTCAATCGCCCACCTTTTCACGTAAATTATGGGCATAAGGTGATGTAATCACCAATGAAATTATAGGGAATTAGCGAAAAGGAGGCGCAATCACCAATGAAATTATAATCAATTAAGGGCAAACGATGGTGCAATTACTAATGACATAGTGAATTTAGGGAAAACATGTAATATCATCATGCAATGATAGGTATATTTGAGAAAATTTTATTATAGCCATTGAATTATAGGAAGTTATTATAAAGTGTGGCCCATTGCCTTAAAATTATAGGTCTTTTAGGGTTAATGTGTTTAATCACCCATGCAAAATGTAGTATGACTATGTAGTATGGATTGGTATTTATACAAAATAATACTCCATTCACTCTTTAGGCATTCAATTTTGGATTCACCCATTTCACCCTACATTGTGAATTTGCAATTTCTGGTCATTTGGAGTGGCATTTGATCAATCTGATGTGAGTTGCCAACTATGAGACGTGAGGGTACATTCTCAAAAGTTGGGGAATGGACACAGGTTGCAACTCTACTTCATTCTTTTATTCCTAGTGAGTAACAGAGACATAATTTTTAGTTTGCATCATATTTTGTATTGTATATTGTAGGATTAATCTCTATAACATTAGTTCTCATGTGCACCTACGGTCTTGCATATTTGTCATGTGTTGATATTGATTTAAATATTTATTTTTTTTATAGTAGTTCTATATTGTTTATTGCATGATTAGTCTCTATAACAGTAGTTTTATATTTCTTTTTTGCGTAAACTATATCAATGGTCATTGATGTATTTCCTTCCAAATAATTCTATGTCAATGGTTTTGCCTTTGTGTCCCCTGCCTCCTTTCCGTAGAAAGGAGAAAGGCACATATTTTAGTTAACACGCACCGTCAAATCAAACTAAATCAACGATTTGTGGGGCTGCAAGGAGAAAATAAAGATGCAAAGATAAGGAAGCACCACTATTGGTCGGAAAAGCATCCGTGCCAGTTGGGGGTGCACAGTCGTTTTATTTTAATGTGTGCATGTTATAGGTCTGTAGACTTGAATGCACTGCTAGGGTCCACATGTATAAATTTATTAAGAGCCTATAACACTAAACACACATGTTTTATTTATACTAGGTCGTCGAATCAAATTGCATCAACAGCTACTAGGGCTCAAAGATGGAAATGAAGATTACCCAAGTAGGGACAACACCATTGGCTAGAAAAGTTGATGTGTCAGTTGTCGGCACTACAATATTAGGTGTATAGGTCGTAGCTATGAGTGTATAGTTTGTAGCTATAGGTGTATGGGTCTTAGCTGCTGGGGACTACTTGTATAAATTTATTAGTACTAAACAAACATCTTTTATTTATCTTGGGGCGTCAGATCAAACTGCATCAATGCCTAGTAGGGATCAAATGTGGAAATGAAGATTATACAAGCCATAGATAGCACCATTGGCTAGAAAAGTTGATGTGTCAATCATCGGGCTTGCAGTATTAGGTGTATTGATCGTCACTACAGGGGTATAGGTTTTAGTTGTTGGAGCCCACTTGTATAAATTTATTAAGATCCTATAGTTCTAAACAAAAATCTTTTATTTATTTTGGGCCATCGGATCAAGCTTCATCAACACCTCACAGGGCTCAAAGGCAAAAATGAAGATTATGCAAGCAGGAAACAATGCCACTAGCTAGAAAAGGTGATGTGTTAGTTGTCGATCTCCGCAATATTTGGTGTATTGGTTGTAGTTGTTGGGGCCCACTTGTAATGATTTATTTATGTCGATTGTATATAATCAACCTATATTAATCAACCAAAGCCACATGTTTTATTTATTTCAAACCACGGGATCAAACTATATCAACAACTCATGAAGCTCCAATGAGAAAATAAAGATAGTCAGAGTTGAGAACAACACCATTCACCAGAAAAAAAATTGACATGCAAATGTCGCATCCCGCAGTAATTTCATATTAAATTAAATATTCTTTATTATATATTTTTTTAATTATTTTATATAAGTATATGTTTATTATTATATTTTTTTTTAAAATTACTACTCCCCTAAATTTTGATTATTTTTTAGCCTGTAATATTCATAAAAAGTCAAATGTTTTATTTATTCCACAACGTACAATCAAACGACATCAATGGCTTGTAGTGCTCCAAGCATAAAATGAAGATTGTCAAAGTAGGAGGCTGCACTATTGGCAATAAATAGTGATGTGGCAATTGGTTGTGCATGGAATATTTTTAATTAAATGTAAATGATTAAATTAATAATTTGATTCTATGTAATAGCGATTAAATATTAAAAAATAGTTTGTCTTTCAAAACCTCCTTGATTTTCTATATTATCTCGTACATGTGACATCTTCTCTTCCACTATAAGTAGTTCAATTTTTCTTTATTTCATTGAGTAGTGATTTACATATGCATAGCATAAATATTTTGAATTTACAACTTCAAGAACATTGCTTTAACATTTTTTAACACTGTTAGAGAAAGGCGACATCCTCATATCTAGAAAATCAAAGAGTAAGAGGAGCCCCATCAAAGAGAAAGAAGGCCACCATAAATTCTTATTTTAATCAACAACAATGATATTCTGTGTTGGTGCCTGCATAAGCATGTAGGTTTCAAGCATTTAATTATGCAGGCACCTTCCAAAAGATTGATAAAAATTCTAACACTTTCGGCCTCTACAGTTGTAAAAAATGCAAAAATCTGTTGTATGCATGTGTCTTTGTATATACAAAGAGGTTTGTATGTACAAATGCAAATATACATTGGCGGGCTTGCAAAATTTCCATCGGCCTTTAAAAATGGTGAAAAAATGAGTTATATGCATTTTGAATGCATATCGGGCTTGCATATACAAGGGGAATCTTTCACAGATTCCTGGGGATATTCGCTGCTTGTATATCAGCTCTACTTGTATATCGAGCTTGTATGTCAAAACATACATCGGCTACACGCATTGGAAATGTGCAATGAAAAATATGCAATGGGCGCACATACATTTGCTACAGTGCAGTAAAGATGCAAATGGTGGGGTCCACCAATTGTATGTTTGCACATACAAGGCTGAGATACAAGGCAAAATATGCAAGCAACGTAGATGCAGAGCGGACGCGACAAGAAGGTTAACTGCATTGGTGAAGTGGTTGGCATTTGCGGGATGTATGTTTTTGATTGTATATGCTGATATACATTGTGAAGATGCAAAAGTTAAGATACAAGCTGGACCCGATTCAAAAGTCAGATTTGGCTAATTCTAGGCTGGCATCCGCGGCTTGTATGTTTGAATGCTTGTATATGTGCCGATATACAAAAGGTTAGATACAAGCCGGATTTCAAAGCAATTTCAAAATGCTTCATAAATTTTGAAATCCGCACCTTGTATGTATAAGGGGAATGTATATGCACATATACAAGGAAGTATGCAAGGAATGAAGATGCAAGGCAGATCTGATGGTGATTGCAATTTGTCCTATAAATGTTTGGGGTCCGCCTTGTATGATAGGCAGTTGTATATGCATATCTTTTTGCATATACAAGGGCGAAAAGGCCAAAGGTGAAAAGGCCAAAATGAAGAAGCGAAAAGTCTGTGATGGAGGCTCGGAGTGCCTACGTGGCACGTTTTCACTGGTTGGCAACTTTTTAAGGGTGTTTTGAGGCTGTAGATTTTCTGAGATGGGAACATGATTGACAGCTATCTTTCAAATTCGCTGTAATGATTGATTTTCTACGTATCTACAAGCCGCATTTTAGGTAGGAAAACTCCTTATGGGCACGCTGTTGCATTTTTCAAGAGGGGTTGTGGGTAGCTGATCATTGATGGCAAGGTTACAGCGGAATGGGTTGACGATGGACAGGCTAACTACCCAATTTGAGGAAAATCTTTAGGCGGCGGTGCAGATCCCGATTTGACCTGCTCTTTCCTCTATTTCTTCTAGCTGCATTGATTATTTTGAGCGCCATTTCTCATGCAATGTATCTGGCAAAATTTTGATTTGCCATGTAACTAATTTGCTGAGTACACAGTTTTGCTATAAAAGGCAGACTGTGTTACTCATTTTGGGGTTGTTGAAGACCTGGGCATTTTTGTGTGAATAAAGGAAAAACAGGGCATTTCCTTGTTGTTTTATCTCATTTTTGGAGTTTATGAGTTGCATCATGAATGTACATTGCAGATATTTTCAGTTTCATTGTTGTTCTATATAAAAAATGCTCTTATGCATGTGTTTAGCTGCTTGTCTCCATGTGTTGCATGCTTTTCCTTCTTTTGAATCTGGCTGCTAAGGGTTTCTCAGGTTCTAGGGTACGGATTTCTGTATCACATGCTTCATCTCTAACTTCCATTCAAGGAGTGGATTAAATTATTTTAAGTGAAGTATGGAGAAGGTTGTATGTCAGCTGGGATATATGTAAGTAGAGGCAACTAAATACCTATTCTTGGGTGATGTTTGTAAGGCAAGCATCAATCTAACCCCTTGAAACTTGAATCCAAAATGTAATCCATTCTTATGTATACGTCTAGTTGAATCCTTACCCTGAGATAGGCACCGGTCTACTTCTGGATTAGTAGTTATGATCCAAAACCCCTTGTCTTGCATCCAAACCATCAAACCAATCATTCCATATTTCTAACCTGTTAGTTGTAGGAGTAGGATTAGGATTCCCTGCATGCTCTCTGCCTGAACCAGACAAACATGTCTAAGAATGTTGCTAACCTTGTGATTTGTCACACAAATTTTTGTCCATACATGAGAGTATTCTGCCTATTATCACAAAGCTAAATCATTCTGTCATTGGGTGAGTCAAGGTTAAATCTTTAGCTAATAGGGATAGCCCCCTTGGTGTGGCAGAACCAAAAGCGAAGGGGAGGTAGCTCACGCAACCTCCTGTATTCAATGGCCAAATCTCCCTCTGCATTGGAATTGGCAAACCCTCTACTGATTCGGAAGTAAACACCAACAGATGGTGATTCTTTGGGGACAGAGTCAACTATTTTGAAGGCTGGAAAATCTAGTTTCTAGTAAAGTTGTTGCAGTAGGATCCAAAATTGACCATGTGGTGCTCTATTGGCGTGGTGAATCTAGAAAATACAAGTGCCTTGTTGATATTCTGTCCTCTCTGTGAGAGGTGGCGACTCTGTTGATTGAACCTATCAGTGCTGTAACATATTTCCAAGTATTCACCTTTTGATTCAAAAAATGATGAGTTTAGAGCAGCAATCCTGGTTGTGCTCTCAAAGAAAACCATTTTTTATTGAAAGATATAAAGCCCTAAATTTCACAAGAATATATGGTTACCCAAATGTTATTCCCAAAAAAATTAGAAAATGTTTGCCAAAATATAGTGAATCAGATTCTGAATTGGCAAACAAACATTTGCAAAAATTTTGTAATTTAATAGAAGATTATGAGGTAGAGGATGAAGATGTAGTAATGCGACTCTTTGTTTAGTCATTAGAAGATGATGCTAGGGTCTGGTTTTCAGACCTGCCTGTGTGTTCAGTTTCTTCATGGGTAGATTTAGAAATTGCATTCCTAGAGAAGTTTGGTGAAAGATTTGATTTAGCCTCATTGATCATACATTTCATGAACATCCAAAAGGAAGATGAGGAACTGGTTCCAGCCTTTAATCTTAGGTTTATTAAGTTGCTCAAGCAGGTCCCTGAATATATGAGACCCAATAATGCATTGTGCTTGACAATTTATTTGGCTGCATTTGATAAGAAAATGAGTTATAGATTGAGAGAAAAAGAACCAACTACACTTCACCAGGCTTTCAAATTTGCTATGGATATTGAAAATAATCAGAAATATGGAATGCCAGTAGGTTTCATGGCTGCAAGTTTTCAAAACAGTTCTCAAGGTGAATGTATTTCTGCTTTCCCAGTGTGTTCATTAAGAAATGATTCTGTAAAGGGTAATATATCTCACAACAATGGGTGCAGCCATGATGTGATGCATAAACATGAAGAAAATGTTGTAGAAAATGTAGGCACATCCTATAATGGTGAGGACAAAGATTGTTCTCAGCCTCTAGAAGAAAAGCCTGCAGATGCAAAATGCTCTTCAAATGATGAAATAAAGGATGTACATGAAGTTGCATCTTGTAGCAATACGCATATCCCAGTTATTCCTGATTATTTATATGAAATGGATATGCAAAGTTTCACTCTGAATATAGAGGATGCTACTTCAAGAGGTGATAGTGAATATGTTACTGACTGTTAGCATTCAGATGCATATGTGAGCCTTTCAGATGATGAAATATATATGGATGCTGAATATGAATGTTTCCTTGAAGATTCTGACCACCTTCACAGTGCAGAGGTTGAAAAATTTGCTTTTGATTATCAGTGCATTGGTGAAGAGGAACAACAGGGTCACTATTCAGATGTGGATGGACAGGTTGTAGATGTGTGTGCTAATACAGTTGGGGATAGTGCTGGTTGTAGGGGTAACTATGAAGTTTTTGACATAGGGCTACATTCTGAGCTTTTTATGCCTTCTTTAGAGACATTCTAGGTGGACATTAATGACAAGATTGCTGAGCACAATGATGATGAATATCTAAGTGCTTATAAAAATGAATTTGATTATGAGATGTTGCTTGTGCCTGAATATTGTTTGTTCAATACAGAGGAGCTCTTATATTTTGAAGAAGGGCAAAATTCTGGTATGGATTCATTTGTTTCATATGAGTCTGTTAGTTTTCCAAGCAACATCAGTGACTCATATGATGATGACAGTCTACTGCTAAAAATGGTAGATGCTTATGAATTTCATTGTAGACTTGTTGAAAGAAAAATGGGCAGCAACACAATCAATTGCAATGCTGGGTACTGCAAGCAGTTAAATGCGTTCAGGCTTTATTTGAAGAAATCAAAAGAGAATCAAGTGTTTGACAAAGGAAAATTATGGTTTTTCCTTTTTGGTGGCCCTGGGCCACCAAGTAAATTTTAATGAGTGTGTTTTGTGATGCAGGTTAGTACAGTTTTGACTCTGTACCCAATGGATAAGGGACTGGTCTGCATCCCAGAGTTCTATGATTCTCGCCATGCCTGCAAGAGGCATGCATCCCCAGACAGAGCCTGTGTTGGTGCCTACATAATTATGTAGGTTTCAAGCATTTAATTATGCAGGCACCTTCCAAAAGATTGATAAAAATTCTAACACTTTCAGCCTCTACAATTGTAAAAAATGCAAAAATTTGTTGTATGCATGTGTCTTTGTATATACAAAGAGGTTTGTATGTACAAATGCAAATATACATTGGCGAGCTTGCAAAATTTCCATCGGCCTTCAAAAATGGTGAAAAAATGAGTTATATGCATTTTGAATGCATATCGGGCTTGCATACACAAAGGGGAATCTTTTGTAGATTCTTGAGGATATTCGCTGCTTGTATATCGGCTCTGCTTGTATATCGGGCTTGTATGTCAAAACATACATCGGCTACATGCATTGAAAATGTGCAATGAAAAATATGCAATGGGCGCACATACATTTGCTACAGTGCGGTAAAGATGCAAATGGTGGGGTCCACCAATTGTATGTTTGCACATACAAGGCCGAGATACAAGGCAAAATATGCAAGCAAGGTAGATGCAAAGCGGACGCGACAAGAAGCTTAACTGCATTGGTGAAGTGGTTGGCGTCCACGGGATGTATGTTTCGGATTGTATATGCCGATAAACATTGTGAAGATGCAAAAGTTAAGATACAAGCTGGACCTGATTCAAAAGTCAGATTTGGTTAATTCTGGGCTGGCATCTGCGGCTTGTATGTTTGAATGCTTGTATATGTGTCGATATACAAAAGGTTAGATACAAGCTAGATTTCAAAGCAATTTCAAAATGCTTCATAAATTTTGAAATCCACGCCTTGTATGTATAAGGGGAATGTATATGCACATATACAAGGAAGTATGCAAGGAATGAAGATGCAAGGCAGATCCGATGGTGATTATGATTTATCCTATAAATGTTTGGGGTCCGCCTTGTATGATAGGCAGTTGTATATGCATATGTTTTTGCATATACAAGGGCAAAAGGGCAAAAGGTGAAAAGGGCAAAATGAAGAAGCAAAAAATCTGCAATGGAGGCTCAGAGTGCTTACGTGGCACGTTTTCACTGTGGCGACTTTTCAAGGGTGTTTTGAGGCCATAGATTTCTACGATGGGAACATGATCGACGACTATCTTTCAAATTCGCTGCAGCGATCAATTTTCTATGTATCTATAGGTCGTGTTTTAGGCGGGAAAACTCCTTATGGGCATGCTGCTGCATTTTTCAAGAGGGGTTGTGGGTAGCTGAGCATTGATGGTAGGGTTGCAGCAGAATGGGTCGACAATGGACAGGCCAACTACCTGATTTGAGGAAAATCTTCAGGCGGCGGTGCAGATCCCGATTCCACCTGCTCTTTCCTCTATTTCTTCCGACTACATTGATTATTTTGAGCGCCATTTCTCATGCAATGTATCTGGCGAAATTTTGATTTGCCATGTAACTAATTTGTTGAGTAGATAGTTTTGCTTTAAAAGGCAGACTGTGTTACTCATTTTGGGGTTGTTGAAGACCTGGGCATTTTTGTGTGAATAGTGGAAAAACAGGGCATTTCCTTGCTGTTTTATCTCATTTTTGGAGTTTATGAGTTGCATCATGAATGTACATTGCAGATATTTTTAGTTTCATTGTTGTTCTATATGAAAAATGCTCTTATGCATGTGTTTAGCTGCTTGTCTCTATGTGTTGCATGCCTTTCCTTCTTTTGAATCTGGCTGCTAAGGGTTTCTCAGGTTCTACAGTACAGATTTCTGTATCACATGCTTCATCTCTAACTTCCATTCAAGGAGTGGATTGAATTGTTTTAGGTGAAGTATGGAGAAGGTTGTATGTCAGCTAGGATATATGTAAGTAGAGGCAGCTAAATACCTATTCTTGGATGATGTTTGTAAGGCAAGCATCAATCTAACCCATTGAAACTTCAATCCAAAATGCAATCCATTTGTATGTATATGTCTAGTTGACTCCTTGCCCTGAGATAGGCACTAGTCTGCTTCTGGATTAGTAGTTATGATCCAAAACCCCTTGTCTTGCATCCAAACCATCAAACCAATCATTCCATATTTCTAACCTATTAGTTGTAGGAGTAGGATTAGGATTCCCTGCATGCTCTCTGCCTGAACCAGACAAACATGTCCAAGAATGTTGCTAACCTTGTGATTTGTCACACAAATCTTGGTCCATACATGAGAGTATTCTGCCTGTTATCACAAAGCTAAATTATTCTATCATTGGGTGAGTCAAGGTTAAATCTTTAGCTAATAGGGATACCCCCCTTGGTGCAGCAGAACCAGAAGTGAAGGGGAGGAAGCTCACACAACCTCCTGTATTTGTTGGTTGAATTTGCTTGTGCATTGGAACTAGCAAACCCTCTGCTAATTCGGAAGTAAACACCAACATTCTGCAGTAGGTGACGGTCCATTAAGATTAAATAATGAGGAAATTTTACCTAAGATTGAGGAATTCTATTGGAATGACCTTGAGGATGAGGAGGCATCAAATGAAAATTTTGAAGGAGGTAGGCATAATGTGGTTCAATCTGGTAAGCGTGAATAATGAGATCACACAAGGGGAAAATATCCATGTTACTAGTGGTGGTGAACCTAGTGATGGTGAACCTAAGTCTGAAAGTGGTTTGAACAAATGTAAAGCACGTCAATGGGACATGTCAAGAATTTTTTAGCTCGAATGGGTTTCTAAGTATCCATTCATAGAACTTGTGAAGAATAAAGATGGAGAGGTTGTGCAGAAACTATCACTGTAAGATTTATAGTTGGGAATTAAAGAAAGACAAGACATTGCAACTAAAACTAGACACTATTGAGAAGCATGTAGGTAAAGTTTACGAAAAGGAAAAAGTAAATGGTGAGTTGAAGTCAGTGATGCATTGGAAAATGAAAGATGAATGCACTTATGCTCGAAATGTATCCAAGTACGAATAATAAATGCAATCGTACGCATAGCTTGATGTTGTTGGAGGTTCCATATTTGCTCTATTTGGAAAGTTCATGGAAGCGAATAATTTAAATCCAAAATTGTACAACTCACAATTATATTCCATATATTAAATAGAGGTTAGTCATTGACAAACTTTCCTGAATATAGGAATTTAATGTAATTTATTTAAGTGCCCAACTTTCCACTCTCCCATTGGTTTGTCAATAGTGGTTGGAATGGGTTCAGTGTCTGGCTATGGTGGAGAAGCAAGATATAATAGATAAATTGAGTCAAGTAACTTTTTTTTTCTTGTCTCTGGATGAGGTGATGGCCATTGAAAATACTTCTTGGGTGTGTATGCACATTAATATTGTAGAAAATTATATTCACCAGCCTCATCTACTTGCAATTTGTAAAATGAAACAAAATTCTACCTTTGCTAACCTGATGGTAATCATCAAAAATACTTTGATGGATATTAGAGGCCTAGATGATTTGTTGATTGTAAGGAAGTTGGTCTGTGTTAGTGTTGATGGGGCATCAGTCATGTAAGCTCATAGAAATGGGCTTATTGTTAATTTGTAGACATCATGTTCACCGTACATGACTGGCATTCACTACATAGCCCATGAAATGAATATGGCTTTTAAAACTGTAATCCAGTTTCAATCTATTTCAAAAGTTGAAGATCTTGTGCGTGAGGTGTATACATATTTTTGTAGAAGTCCAAAAAGATTTTTAGAGTATCAAATATTTGTTGGACTTACTCTAGGCAACAAGCTACTTAAGGATGTGGATACTAGGTGGATATCAGTACACAGACCATCAAATAGATTGTTCAAAGAGTATCAGTCATTATTGGGCCTATTCTATGAACACTACACAGATTGGGTAAATATGTTGGCACTATTCACTGATGCTGAGACACTATTTACTCTATCTAGGATTCTTCCCTTGTTGGAAGAAATGAATGTTCTATCAAAGAAGGCACAAGACAAAACAATGTACATTGCAAAATACTCAAAGCTATAGAAAATGGTATGTCTTACTCTGGACAATCTATATATCAATCAATCTGAAGAATTTACGAGTCCAAAGTTTGTAAGCTGGCAAATAATGACAGAAATTGAACACCTGAAAAACTTTCTAGAGTATAATAATGTAGGTGATTTATCCTTAATATTGGAACACCATTAGTGTGTCCTCTTTTAGTTCACCACAGAATTTTCAATGCAAGGTGAGGTACTTGGCTAATCATTTTAGTAGAATGATATAAATAAATGGAGTACAAATAGAAGGAATAATAGATAAGACAAAGTTGGAAGAACAATCTACTCAGTTCACATCAACAATGATTGAATAGTATAAATTTCTCAACCATCCTTTGGAATATGGATCAATAACTAGGATATGGAAATAATTAAGTTTGAGTGAGATTCTATGATATTCTATTTCAAAATATTTCAAACTTGCAAATCTGTGCCAAATAATGATTCTGGGTTTAGTGGAGGATGAAAGATGCCTTATCATTTTTGAAGTAAAGTTAAGAAACAAACTTGAAAAAAAATTGGAGAATTGTTTAAGGCTCTATATGACTAGATACAATGTTCAAACATTTCCTTTTGACAGATCTATTGCAATTTGGAAGTCTCTTTGTGAAAGAAGAGGTGTGACAAATATTTTGTCTCAGTCAAAAGGGGACTAGCCAGAGAATTCAAATAGGGTTTCAAAGGAGCTGGTTGAAACATAGGACGAAGAACATGAAGATGGTTCCTGACCAATTTTAAACACAAACAACCCAAATATTTGGCAAATTCATGAACTTGATTAATAAACTATGTTACGGACAATTTCTCCAAAATTTGAAATCTATATTTGCTTTTTATAATTGCCAACTCATTCTTCAGCTTCTTTTGAAAATAGAGTCAATATAATCAATTAGCATGAATATTATTAAATTTATAGTTGTACATGTCTTCATTTCTTACAATAATTATGCTTACAATAACAAACAATAATTTATATTGAAATGGGCTTAATATATTTTCTTTTTTTTCTTTTTGATAAAATGTGTAAACACCGACAATTATATTAAAAAATTCTTCAAGTACCAAAAATACATCGTATCATTAGATTACAATGAAATATCTCCCAGCTGGAGTATAACCAAAGTATCAAAAACACATAAAGATATTACAATGAACAACTCTAATATCTAAAAACCCAAAAAATATACGATATTCAATATTTCAACCTATAATGAAATGCTAAAGCTCCATTTAGGAGGCTTTAAAACCTTGAGATGAACACAATGAATGAAGCTTACACCACAAACATCATCTGTGATGATGGATTGTCGTAACTCCTCTCAAATATTGGGAAGAAGGCAAAGACTTATGAAGAGATTATAATAACAAATCACATGTAACACAATATTTAATGAGGTGGTACACTCAATCTTCAATAATCAACACGTGTATGATATAAAATTTGAGGTTACAAAAAAATTCATAAAATCTTGTGCAACTCTTTAACTTTTGGGGAAAGTACCATGTACTTATGACCCATCCTATCAAGTTATTAAGTTAGTATGATAGTTGTTAGTTGTCCAATCCCAATGTAGACACCTTACATGTGCTAGTTTTTGTTATTTTTATTTATGATGTGTCTTATAACAAATAATAACAGTGGCATGGTGTGAAACCACATTGAGCAAGTAGGGTTGCAAAGGGAAAGGACTAGAGATTTTAACACAATGGGCAGTGGACATAATTGAAGAGAGTCGAGAAGTATTGACTAATTGAAGGAAAATCTAGACATTTATCACATTTTTAAGGTGACAAGTTGGATTAAAAATTAAATGATTGTAGGGATTTGATGACCAAGTTGCCCTAGATTTTGGCATGGGATGCCAGGAGGATAAAATTGTAATGAGGGGAATTAATTTCCTTTTGATGTGGAGTTGGTCACATATACTACAAGGTTTCGTAACACTGGGGAGCAGTATTTTCCCATTGGTAGGCTAGATTTAGAAAACATTCATAGGATTTTTTTGAAGCCAGGAGAGTGAACTCAAATGGTGCCTAGTCAAGGCATCTTGCATACCTCAATATTGAAGCTATGGTCAAAGGTGGTGTATGCTCTCATTCAATATCTTGTTAGGGTTAGCTGACAGAAGATATCAATTAAATGCGAATAAAGATTAAACAGAGGAATGAAAAATACACAGAAATAATAACAACAAGAGACAAGTTTTAACGTGGTTCACCCAAACTCAGGCTACATCCACCAACAGATAGTCCAATATTATTATCCAGTAAATCAAACCGATTACAATAAGCAATCCTTGCAACTCAATACCGCTGTAAAATGCTACAATACATCAACAGAAACCCTAACCCTTAGCCGCTTTTATCAAGACTTATGTCAGTTACAAAAATAGGGTTTTTTTATGTTGACCAATACAAAAATAACTCCCGACACCTTAATAAAATAATAAATCAAACTCCACACCATATCATCTCCCACTTGGAGACTAATCATAATGCCATTGACCCTGTAGTTCCCACTAGAAATAAGCACCCTGGACTCTATTGTTCTGGTTTTTTGGTTTCAGTCTTGAAGACCAATCAAAGCTGAAGAGGAGCTCAGCTTCTCCCTTGTCACTGCTTTCATAAACATATCTATTAGATTTTCATCTATATGTATCTTGTCCAACCTTAATTGTCCATCATTTAACACTGACCGGATGAAGTGATACATGAGTTGTATGTGTTTGGTCTTTGAAAGCAAGGCAGAATTCTTTGTAAGATGTACTCTTAAGATAAACAAAGTGAACTCAAAATCATCAACAAACAACACCAAGATTTATGGAACAATCCCAAATGCAATTATTTCTATTGGAATTTGTAAGTGACATTTCTCCATGGAGATGTTATTGGTCACTAGCAGTTTTTTCAAGTACTCCTCTATATAAAAAAATAGTATGGAAACAAATCTACTATGCCCAACAACCTGAACTCAATAATCAAACTAAAATTAGAAATCATAAAATTATTTCGTTAATGTTAGAACAAAGGGGTGAGCATATTTGTCAACATTGCTCACAATGATAAAATCCTAAGGTTTACATATTTGTTACATATCATGTCAATTAACATGGAAAGAAAGGCTACAACTCACATGCTCTTCCACACTCTAAATTAGGGACTAATTTGAATGTAGTTCTTATTAATGTTGTAAAAAATACATCATCATAAAATGGCTTCAATACCTTTATCTCTAGCCAATATTTAGGAACATTTAAAGATGAATTATGCACAAAAAAATCACAAAAAACATCAACTAGACTTTGTCTGGAGCTTTTTTCACATGCTTAGAATTATTATGTCATATTAAACATGTTCGTAATTTAACAATGCTTATTATGCACATCAAACTCTAATACAAGTAGTACAAATATTACAAATTTTACTTAATATTATCAATCAACAGATCAATTTGTTCAGCATGGCAACCACATTGGTGTTGCTAAGGAGACAAAAATACCAATTAAATTAGGAATTATTGAGAACCAAGGCACAAGCCTCCAAGGGAATCTGAAGAGTGGTAACCATAGAAGCCAAACAATCCAATGAGGTAACCAAAAGGATAATAAGTCCATTCAATGTAATGGCACAATTAATGGAAACTTCTTCAATGTCATAAAATTCAACAACCTCGAATTTATAATGGTAGAAGAAAGATCAACCAAATGCCAAAGAACTTTTATTGAAAAGATATTATAAATTTATAAGTAACAGGACTTTCATGTCTCTAGATTATAGTAAGGGATCCATATAAAGCATATTCTTAACTTTCTTCTTTAATATGTTTCCTACTAGATAGAATAGTAACATCCAAAGAATGAACTATAAGATATTCTAAAATCCAAAAGAATAGAAACTATAAAGTTACAAATAAATTATAGCCTACACTATAGCAAGAGCACATGCAAATACCTTGAATAAGAACACCATTAAGTGTCTATTACAAAAACTAAAGAAAACCATAGCTTCCAAAAATACCTTAGAAAGATATTATTTATTAAAAAACTAAAGACCTTAAAAAGGAATCTAATATAATATGCTCCCATATAAAATATTAAAAACAAGCACAAAAAATGTGTGGAAGGAAGAAATTGTGAGTTTCCATTAATATATCTCTACTATTTTCTCAATCTATTAGATCAATGAGGTCCATGTAGTGAAATAAGTAGACTTTTCACTTATAATATCCCACAACCATTCCTCTTCTATTGAAATGCCCACTCAAAGAGTACAAACATGAGTCACATTATATAAGGACTCATAATTGCTTATCAAGAGAATGAATACAAGTTGTACATGCTTTTAATATACTCTACTTCACTTATACCATATATGAACAAATTCACAAAACACAAGGAGAAGAAAAATATATTCAATCATGATGTGTTACATAAGATGACCTATACATCCCATAGCCATTCACAAAATGAAATCGCTAATATGTAAAAACCAAATATACAATAAATCTCAAATAATTACAATGGAATTTGCAAGCCAATTTGGAAGGCTTATTTATATAAATAAAATGACACCTAAGGGTTCCTCATATTGTGTTTGCTCAAGTTCATTGTTCTCTATAATCACAATAGTACCATTCCCATCTGCTATCTTGGTGGAAATGCCACAGGCAATAGAGCTTGGTGATAGAGCCTAATGAGTTTGCTAGGGCAATTAAGAAGCTTTTTGAACAAATCTGTCAAATGAAGCCCTTCAATCGCCTTTTCAATATTCTTCTGGATGCATTGGACAACCAATTTTGATGTCTCAATCGACAAATAATAATAAAATAATGGCTCTTCTAAAGAAGATGTCAGAAACCTTACATTGAAGCTAGGGGGAAGCTTGTATGGTCATCACAATAATTCAAAAAATAACAAGTGACATAGATCTAGTGTATTCCAAGGCTTTCAAACCTTTGTTGGAAATATTAAGAATCTTGAAATGAAATTCATTAATTATAAGTACCTGGTAACCAATTGCTCACATCCTTTTTAAGCTCTTAAATCCTAGTTTTCTTGGCTTCTCTAGCACTGGATAATCAACAATGTTTGATGTTGGCAGCTATATAATTGCCTCGTATGCCAATTTTTTATGGAAGTGGGAGGAGAGCGATGGTGATGTATGAGAGCTCCTCCCAACAAATGTTGCAGTTTGAAGTTTTGTAAGAATATGAGAATTTAATTTTTTGGTGTGATTGGGTTAGGTTTATAAATGAGTGGTTTTGATTGAATGAATCTTCCTGTTTATAACATATAATAGCTTTAACAGAAAGAGGCTTTTAATATAAATGTATGAATACTCAACATGTTGTAATCTGTTTAAAAACAGAAATACCAATATTTGTAACCCTGTGAAGAGACTTTTTAAAATAAATATATATGAATACTCAGCATGCTATGATCTGCTTAAGAACAGAGATTTCTATATCTATATAACCTCATAAATATAAGAACAGTACATTTCAATTTTTTCTTTCATGTTAGACCTTTTAAATTTAACATCTGAATATTAGAGATTAGGCACTCTATTTATACATCATCTAGTTCAATTAACCTTTGACTGTTGAACTGAATGATGTTTAAAAATAATCTTAATTAAACAGTGTTGCCATAGACCTAGTGTTGCCATAGACCTGATACATCTGAGATTTCTCAGCAAAATGTAAAATTACGTGCAGTGAAGTGAAGCTTTTATTATTTACTATTCAGTGTTTTAAGATTGTTATAAGTTCACTTCAAATTTCTAACCTCCTTTTTAAACATCATTTCAAAGTTTCCTACGCCCAGCAATTATAAAGGCATTCCATTTAAGTCCCTTTTAATTTTAGACCACTTTAAACAATACATAGAAACCACTTTTTGACAATAAATAGAAGCTAGAGCCCAGTCCATAAAAGTTGTTTCTTATTATTATTGAATATAATTGCCGTGGAACTCATTTTTTACGAGGCTTAATTAGATTTTGGATTACTTGAGAGAGCTGCCACCGAGGAGACTTAATTCTTGTCAATAATGTTGTTGGAAAGTCTTCACATGTTTAAAAAAGCATATTGAATGCAAGCCATAGCTGAAATACAACCTATTATCTTTGGTAGGCTTCTCTTTGAGAGGGAAAGTATTTCGGGGCTTTTAGTGAGGCCTATCAAAACATGGAAGAATGATTTCTGATTTGTTTATTTTTAAGTATAATGTTTAATGTATAAGTTGTGTATTTTTTGTATAAATGTTATCAAAAGATACAAGTCTTGATTGAATTTGACTGACTTCATTTTATGTGTTTGGACTTGATTTATAGTTTTATCCTTCCTTATTCAGTTTCAACTCTATAGGTATGGATTTGAATCTAGTTCAGAACCATTGCTATGGATTTGACCCTCAAATTTTTAGATTCAAAAATTTAAACTTGACCCCAATTCCATCCCTTTCCAACTAGCCATTACTTGCCAACTTGAGCAAGAAATATTCAAATTTATGCGCTAGGCTATTGTATAAAATAAAAAACACTGCTTCATTTTTACATAGAAAGAGAGAGGGAGTACTCGTCTATAAGGAAGCTCAATTATGGATTGCATCATCATTAAAAGATCATAACATCCACAACAACATTGATAAGAGTAAATTAGGCCTTTGCATGGCTATTTGAAGTGTCTTCGATATTGTCAAAAATATTGAAAGTTGGTCCAAGGGTTTTGACTAAGTTGAGAGGTGAACAATTAGTTGTCTTCCACAATAAGCACAAAAAACTCATTGGTTTCTACTGGTATTGTTGATGGTAGTTACCCCAACCACGATGCACCTCGACAAGCCCACACATGGCTATGTAGAAGCAAATCAAGGTTCCCCTTTGGCTGCAGGTCAACCTACAACAATCAATAGCCTATACCTTAAGACTATCACTCAACCTATAGACCTTTGCATATAGCAATGGAGACCTAATCTACAAGCACCCAAACACACCCATGGGACACCATTAAACAAAAAATATAAATAACCCATTTTATTACATAAAATATTTATTTTCTTTCATTCACGGACATGTGCTTCCCCTATTCACACTCTTACACACACACCTACAACTCCTCAACTGTACACTCTTACCCTCTGTCTCAGATGACCTTGATGCTCACACACAACTTCACCTTCTTCTTCCTACACACAATCTCACCTTCTCTTGCCATGCTACCAACCTAGTCTTATGTGATATCCTCTCCTTCTAGCCTACTCATGGTCTCTCCCCTCTTTTCTAACACCTATAATCAGCTCCTTGTGGGCATTTTCTCTTACCCTACTCTCTACTTGACCTCCACAATCTACTTGCACTTCCTCTTGCACCTAAAGCCTATTGGCTTTTTCAGAACTCTCTAGCTATTCTTCCCCCTCACTACACTCCTTGCAACTCTTTGTCAATAGACCAACCTCTCTTAGCTTCTTCTCCCTATGGTATGTGTTGGTTTGTTGTCTCTCTCCTTGACTCTTGCCAAATTATTCACATGCTTAGTTGCACCCCTTCCTTGTCTTGGCCAACTCTATCTTCTCAATTGTTGCTTCTTCCTTCCATTAGACTCGTTGAATGCTTAACTAATGTCTCCTCTTAACTCCCACATGCCTCCAAAACCTTCCCTCCTAGCTATACCTCTTCTTGGATCATGATCAAATTCTGGGCATTCAAACTCACCTATGCACTATCCTCGTTAAGTGCTAAAATGTCATGTTGTTAATGTTGCCTGTAAACCCAAATCTCCCTTGGATTTGGCATGATCATTCTCCTACATGTGCCAAGCCCTCAAAAATGTTGTTGGGGTACTAACAAGCCCTCAGTGGCTCCTTACAACTCACTTGTGCTAATTACTCGATTGTATTCTATCCTTACATGATAAATGTGCACATTTTGCACCTACCTTCATCCTTCATGGCTAATTTCTCTGCTACCCAAACCTACTCCCCCATCCTTTTCCATCATTATCTATTTTCTTGATGGACCTCTTCAATATTGTCAAAGAATCTTTTGTTGCCAAATCATGGCCCTTCAAACCTCTTTACTACCACTGACGTTGCTTGTAGTGTCATCTCGCCATTGTGGCTCCTCATTTGCCACCCTTTCTACTATAATGCCACCTTCATGTAGTTGTTTGGGCTTTGTTAGCAAGAAAAGTGGATCCACAGACTAAAGTTTCTAGTCTAGGAATCTTTCATGTTGTATTTATACCCTAGTGATTACAATATGAGAATGATCAAATGATTTATGATAGGATTTACCATATTGCAGTATAACAATAGAGTAGAGAACCCATAACAAAATATAAACATACATTCTTTCACAATCCAAAGCATAGAGTATTCCTTTATATATATATATATATATATATATATATATCATGGATTACAATATCAGATATTCAATCTTCTCCTTATCACTTTTTCTTGTCTTATCCTTCTATCTCTATTCTTTTATATATACATAGTATTACATTAGGGATGTGTCCCTTATAATTATAATGCCTAGGTTTCCTCCTTGTTGTGGTTGGCCTAGTGCTCCACATCCCTTTTGCAACCAAATGTGGTAGATCCTAGATGTTGTACTTTCTATTCTCTTTCTTCTACTAACATCATCCCCCCTTTGAAATCATGCCTTGTCCTCAAGACATGAAAATTGGTTAATTTATAGGAAAAATAATCTTATATATTTCTTTGAGCTATAATTTTGTATCCCATTGACTCTTAGCTTGTTGTAGCACTTGAATTTGGATATGAATTTGAGTGAGGGTCTTTTTTTCCTCTATTGTGGTAGTTGGTATCTGGATTTGTAGGACTATCTTCTTTGCATCTTTAAGTAATCCAGTAACATGAGATTTAGTCTAAGGATAACCACCTCCTGGAGCTATTTAATCTATGCTTTGATTACATCTCTATGATCCTACAACTATTGGAGTTGAGTGTGAATGGTCTCTATTTGTGCTCTTGTTGTCCCATCCACATCTTGCATTGCACCATATGTGTCGACTACTTGCAATATCTAAATTTCTATCTAGTCCATTTGGTTCTTTAGCATTTTTGTTAATGTGGGCCATTGTAAACAAAATTAGTAGAGTATATTGATGTGATAGGGAATGTTATGAAGAATAGTGATGCGAGTCTCTATATGTCTATGATCTACAGCACATTTCTTCCTTATCTCATCCATGCAGTTATTCTCTACTTCTGCTAAGATTTTAGTTTGAATTGTTGATTCTTGATTATCCATCTCTGATATCATATTATCTAGGAGTTACTTTAATTGTTGTCCCAATGACACAATTGTATCTCTTTGAATTTGAGATATTTTACTTTGAATTGTATTAATTGTAGTCTCCGGTTGTTTTGTGCTTTCTACATGTTGCTTTAGAATATCCTCCCTTGCGGTGTTGTGGAATATATCCCCAAGTTGAAACTTTTGTATGGGTGATATGCTTGATAAATCTACTTGTGTGCTAGTTAGTGACCTAATTGTAGTAACTATGGTGTTGCCAAGGGGTTGGATTTGCTTTTGCTGAGACTAAAAATCTTCTATGTGCTACATGGGGGATGTGGTGGTGGAAGATGTTGTGGCCCTATCCAGTGATGTTAGTTACTCTAAAGTCTCTTGTTGTACTTGTTCTTCATAAGGGTCACTGAAATCTTTGTCTTTTGCTCCTCGAGGTTTTTTCTCTTCTTCTATTAATGCCACATAAGCATATCTTGTGACCTCAGTAGTCTCCTACTGAATTTTCTATTTATCTTCTTCACTTAATGTCATCAATGTGTCCAACCTTTGTTTGGATCTTAGTTCTTTGGCCTATCAAGGTTGGATAAATTTCTTCTACTTCTTTTTTCCTTATTTCCTCTTCTATTTCTATTGTCTTTTCTCTTTTATTTTTAATGGAAGAGGCAAGTTGATCTAGGAAGTTCTCAATTATACTATCCAGGGTGTCTGTAGACACCATAAAATGTTGTATAACTGCCTCCTCAATTATTTCTTTATTTTCGAAGCAGACTTGGGTGTACATTTTTGTTGTTTGTATGAGCATTCCTTTATGGTTGAGTGCACCTGTTAGGAGTTTTACATTTATTATGTCTTCTTCCCTTAATTCTTGTTCCTCTATTGCTTGTACTTTTTTTTCTTTTTCTTATCACTCTTTTTTGTAGCTCTTGTGTTTCTTGTTCTTCCTTATTAGTTTCTATGTTTTCATCTAAATTATTTTCCTTTTGACTCCTTATTTTTGTCTTGATTTTTCTTGTTTGTGCTTACTTGGATAAGTATTTTAGAGGATTCCTTAGTTGATGATTCTTCTTGTGGTGGTGGATTCATTAGTGTTCTTGGTGTTTTCTTTGTAGCGGTCTATTATGCTTTTGCTTGTGATTCAAGGTATCCTAGATTTAGCCTATCTGACTACTGAACTTGTGGTGTAGAGGGGTTTCCTTCAGTTATTCTAGGTTTTCGAATACCCTATTTTTTATGCAAGTTTTCTTTGTACTTTTCTATGTGTTCCTCCACACTCTTTTCATTCTGTTTATCTATAAACTCTTTATATGTGCCAAATCTTTCTACATTGGTATCCTTTGGGTGTTTTAGCAAATTCTTGGCATATGATTCTATGAGGTCATCACTTATTTCATATGGGAGTTATGGAATCCAAGAACCCCTAGGTTCTACTGCCTCCATCAAGGTATAATCTTTGTCCACTAGGAATACAATGTCCTTGCATACTTGCATACCATATCATAGGAAATCTAGTCTCTGTTCTACATTTATTGTTGGAGGGATTTAAAGAAACCCTAATATGCAATGGTGTAGGTTGTGATGTCCTTGAACTGGTGTAAGTGGGTATTGATTTGAGATGCAACTAACTAGTTGTTTTGCCATATTTTTCTAGGGAATAATGGTAATATATTCATAAAATAGAAAGGTAATCATATGATGAGGGTACCATACCAGAATTGATAGTGTACATTCTTTGTGCATTTGATATTTTCTAGCAGTTCTCCTCACATAGGAATTTGCATAAATTGATATCTTTGCCTTCCATGACCATTTGGTATACTATATGAATTGAAGTGTCAGTCACCGAGTCTTCCTTGTTTGTATGATATATTTTATAGGCAATACCCATGGTGCATACCATACAACTGGGTTTGTTATTTTTGTGACATCTAGGCTTCTCCCATCATAGGTTGCTCCCATTAATAGCTATGTTACTTTGTCATTTTTTATGGCTTTCTTGAATGGTAGCTCCCCTTTCATGCTCAACCCTATTACAACTTGGATGACTTTCTTTGTTATCTAGTAGGTTTTATCTAGATACATGTATTCATTGTGGATGCAACTCAAAATAATTTTTATCCAACCATGTTCTTTTGAGAAGTCTGAGAAATCCTTCCATATATCCATCTTCTTCTTTTCAACTTGTTGATATGGAGGCATGTATTGATTTTGTTTTGGTTGTAGCAGAGGCCTCCAAAGTGATTTAAATGTTGTATGATCAGTTTTTGTGAGTGGGGTGTGGATGTATTTCCTTATATCTTATATGTAGATAACATTAGCTAGGACCCTTGAGAATGTGCCAGCTGGGTCTACCTCCATCACCCTGTATGGGAACTTCTTGTATTTTGGTTGGGGCTTCTGGGAGATGCCAACAAGAGTAGGAGTCTCCATTTTTCTTTCAGCTCAGTTCAGATTCTCATCAAAGATCATAATTTTGGCAGTATGCAGTATTGTTTAGTGGAGCTTGGATCATGTTGTGTAACCTTCAATGGTGGGATTTTGCATTTATTACATTTATCTATTCCTAGGTTTCTTGTGCTTTTCTAGCCATTAGTTTTTCTAGGATTTTGCGACTAATTTTCTTATATCATACATGATGATTTACACTTTATATATGGTACATATAATATAAATTTGCATTTACTTTACTAAGTGGCTTGGTAGTATTAAAGTTTTAACCTTACCCCATTTACATATCCTTCTTTAACAGTTTCCCTTCTAAAGTTTTTAGCCTTACCATGCCTTAAGTAGAGATGTCCTTAATACAATATGGCCCTAGCTGAAAAGTCCTATATTTGTCTTTTATAATCCTTATGTTTCCTATTTTAAAGTACATTTCAACATACATTTCTACCTATAAAACCAAGACCTTTAATTAATATTTGGATAAAGCACTATGTTAGTTGTAAGATGTTTTAATGAATGGTTGTGTTAGAATAATTATTTTTAGTATAATATGCCATGTTATTTTGTTTATGATGATCTTAGAATAGGAATTTTCTATGGAAATGACTTCTTCCTACAACAACTAAGAGTGATAACCCACAACCAAGGCTATAGAATTCCTGTAGCCAAATGACCAACTTCCTACAACCAAAGGCCCAGTTATCTACAACCAAAGCCCATCATTACCTACAGCTGACCAGGGGTAAATGATCTCTTCTCTACAGATAAAGATGAATCTCACTAATATAAAGAAAGGATGTTCAACAGATGGTGTAATGTCTATTATTCAGTAAGGATTATGAAAGAATTAAATGGATCTATTTATTCATTCTCATGTTCCTTGAATAACTTGCTTTTACCATGCATAGATTGGAAAGTCCCAGCAGAAGTGTTCCTCTTTAATTGTTTTGAACTTAGTTTCCTAGTTTCATTTCTCTTTTTAAAATAAGAGTTCTTCCCTCATATAATGGGAAGTGACTAACTAGTCATAGGAATCAATAAATGTATGAGTAGTTCTAAATGCATATATATATGGTGTAATCTAGCATATCTAGGGATAGAAGATATTCTCCATACATGTACTAGATTTGAGAAGATAATTTGAAGATAGAGTTTTCTATCATATCAATTTACTTTATTCTTTCAATGTTATGCATCAAATGGTGTGCTGATTTAATCAATAGTCAATAGAGGAGAAGAGAAGGATGTGGTTAATCCAAGCAAGGCCCCACTTTTGGTGGACTGCAACTAAACCTTTATCATGTTAGTTTAGATTCTAGCAATCATAGTTAGATTTGTTGATTATTTATAGTTAATGAGTCAAATCAGTTAATCTACCATAGACTTATAGCAATTACTGTGTAACTTCTGCTTAGTTGAAGATGTAGACACCTAAAAATGTCTTGACCACCAAACTGACTCCTGACATCCCTAAACATACCAATTTTCTTTCCAACCAATTAATTAAATTTTTATTTAATTAATTACCCCTTTCATTTCCTAAATCCACACCATTTCATCCCCAAAATTGAATTAATTCTGTTGATTCAATAGTCCAAACCTTAGCCAATTGATTTAATAAATATGCAAAATTTATTAAATCAATTCCCCCATTTTCCCTAAATCCAATTAATTAGTTAAAACCATGTTAAACTAATTAATCCAGCCTACTAATTAGCCTATCCCTACCCTAGACAATTAAATAGCTATTATTTAATTGCCTACTCTAGCTTACCTCATCCTAGCCTTAGGATTAATTAATTAAATCACTGATTAATTAATCTTATCCTCCCTCTAATCCCTCCACTAATTTATTCCAGCCACATTAATTAGGTTAATCACCTTAATTAAGTGAGTCAAACCCTCATTAGCACTTCTCTCCACATCCCCCAAATTTAAAATTCAAATAAATCACACATCACATTTACTCCTCTTACACATCCCTTACACATGTCATAACTAATAAATATTCACTCTTCCACAAATGAATTTTTAATTTATTTTACCCTTCCCCATGTGAATTTTTAATTCACAAATAATCCATCTCACCCAACCTCATTTATTCACCCATTTCCCAAAAATGAATAAAAGATTTGCTTTTATTCCTAGCCCTCCATCTTCCAAGATCAAATCTAGCCCTCCACATCACTTTCATCCTCCACCATTGATCTCTCCAATCAATCTCCACCCTTGGATCAAAATCCCTTCCAAAAGTCTATAAATACAACCTCTCACAAGTCATTTTCATCATCCAAGTTTATGCAAGGTTACCATGCCAAAATCATCCTTGAGTTAGATAGTGAGTTGCACAATTGAAGAGCATTTCATATTTGAATCCATAGTCTAGGGATAATCTTGGTCTTGGGAGCTTTTTTTGGGTGCAAAGGCTCCTTCTTTCCCTTGATGGGATTAGGTTTTGCATGTGAGGTATAATCTTGTGCTTGTATTGCATTTGATTTAGTGTTTTACCTTCATTGCTTTATCTAATCTACATTGGCACACCCGGTGGGACCCACAAGGTCTGAATTTAATCTTTGTTTGTGAGTTTTTGTGTTAGTATGTGATTTTTGCAGGTTCAGCGCTATCCAACCATCACAGTGGCGCTATCTCAACCTTCCTTTAGTGCTATTCCTGTTTTAGCACTATCTCTGCGTGAATTTTTTTTAATACTAACCCTACTCACATGTTTTTTTGCTTTTTCCTGCAGTTTTCTGTGGTATTTGCTCTCTGTTTTGTAGGAAAACCAGGAATTACAGGGGGAGGTTATGGCAAATTTTTGAAAGAACGAAAAACCAGCATTAGTTTCCTGTTTTGACGCTATCCTTCAGTTTAGCGCCATCTGCATTTTCCCCAAACTCTGAAACATCGCGCAGTGGCGCTTTCACTAATACCCATCATCGCTATCATCTGTATTAGCGCCTTAAGTAAGGAATATTAGCACTAAAATCTGTATCTACGCCATTCTGTATATTATCGCTATAGTTGTGTTTAATTAGCGCCATAGATTATTTTAGCACCTTCTTTTGTAAGTCAGGGTGTTTTGCCCGCAGTGGTGCCTGTACATGTTTATTTTAGTTCTATTTAGGTAATTTGCTTTTCTGTCTATTGCAGGTACTGCAGATACTAACACAAGTCTTTTTGTAGGATGGTTTGTTGATTAGTTAGATAACACTTTGATTTTGGAAACTAAAATGAACCCTTTTTGCATGTTAGGTCTTAGACAACATTTCAATTTGGTGTTTTAAAAATCAATCCAAACAACTCCTTGTGTGAAGTGTGTGTGATTATAACATTTATTTTGGTACTCTAAAATATACTTCTTTTGTGTGCCAACAAACAAACAATCAAACACTTCAATTTGGGCTATAAAAAGAACCACAAATTGCATACATCATTGGATAAAAAGAACAACAAACTTGCATTTCCCACGCATCTAATCAAGACAATCTAAAATACTTGTGTGAAGTGTCTTTGTGGTTATGTCAAGTAGAGTGAGAAGTGTATGCTCTTCCCTCGCACCCTTTGGTGATCTTGGGAATCAAAAACTTCTCACAAAACTTTGCATTAATCACCCCCCATCTAATCCAAAGATCTAAAATTGACCCATGTTTAGTGTGATATAATCATAAGGAACACGTATGCTCTCCCCTCGCATCTTTGTATGAACTTGGGGACCAAAAGTGTTTTCATGATTGTATTGCTTTTGTAATCCTTAGAGGGCCTGCCACCCCGCTTCGAAAGGTGGGAACGACCCAAGCGGCATCAAGCTAAAGCCAAGCTCTTCCAAGCCGCTATATAAAATAAGGTGTTTGGGATGAAAGTCTTAAGCGACAGGTGTTGTTTTGTTATATCGACAACCAACCTCCCCATAAACCCTCCAAGGCGCAACCCTTGGAGGCTGGGAGACTCCATAACGAAGAGTAGCGCTGCCGCACATATAACCACCTGAACGGATGCCCTTACTAAGAGCCATTGTTTTAGCAAGCCAAAATCCTTCTATTTGTTGACGCAGAGGGCAAAACCCTTGAAGCGGCCCCGATTCATGCGGTTCTTAGCTGAGGTAGCAAGGACAATCTAAAGGTTTGGTGAGGGACAAGCCTTATAAGAAACCTGGATCTTGGTATGCATGAGAAGTGTGTGCAATTGTAAGGAGGAGCCGGTGCTACCAAGATCCTGGAGCTACCGCTTTGAATAGGCACAACTAGGGGATTCAACAAATATTGTCACATTCTCGCCTCAGGTTGTAAAAAGTGCTTGTTTTAAACAAAGTCATATGTCATATCACAAACAAAAATCATTGCCTGTTTTGCATTCAAATGTGTGTTAAAGTGCTTTGATTTTTCACAAACAAATTGCCAAGAGACAAAACAAATTAGTTGATCACATTCCAAACAAATAGATCCAAAATTTGCCATCAAAAATCTGTCTACCCTGTTTCAGTGCTATATCTGTCTGATTGTAGCGCCATTTCACCGGTGGATTGGCATTATTTTTTAGATTGACGTGCCTGAGACAGAACAAATCAGTTGATCACATTCCAAACAACCAGATCCAAAAATTTGCCATCAAAAATCTGTCTACCCTGTTTCAGGGCTATAGCTGTCTGATTGTAGCACCATTTCACCTGTGGATTGGTGCTATTTTTTAGATTGACGTGCCTAAGACAGAACAAATTAGTTGATCACATTCCAAACAACCAGATCCAAAAATTTGCCATCAAAAATCTGTCTACCCTGTTTCAGCGCTATATCTGTCTGATTGTAGTGCCATTTCACCCATGGATTGGCGCTATCTTTAGATTGACTTGCCTGAAACAAAGACCCATTTAGTTGTGATCTACACCCTCTGCTTTGCCATAATCCATATCCATCTCGCAGAAATCCATCAACAGTCCAGCCATTTTCTTCAAAAAATTTCCAAATTGCACTTTCTCTTTGACCTTAGAGAATCAATCACCACCATTGTTGGACCCCATTATCAGCCCAAATACATATCTATCCATCCCCTTTCAATCTTTTTGCACATCTCCTTGGACCAAGACAAATCATTTCAAAAATCCACACCCAAATCAAAACACCATCAACAACCAAAGCGTGTCATCCTTTTGAGCCAAAGTTAGATCTAGATCTTATCATTAACATCACATTTTCCTTGAAAAGTCATTAGTCTACATTTCAAGAAAAACAAATCACCCCTCTTTGTGTAATGTCATTAGTCTACCCCAAACAAAGAAAATTGTCATCCTTTTTGTGCCAAATCACAATCTAGATCTTATCCAAAAGCTCAATTCGAAAAACATCAAAAACATCATCCTCATCATCCTAAATCAATCAAAAAATCAAAAACATCACAATTCCAAATTCCTTTCCCATCATCCATCTTTGGTCCAAAATTTGTGTAAAAATCAATATCACCCATTCATATCACTCTTAGGATAAAACCTTTGGAAAGACATATCGATCTTCATGACACCCTTCTACTCCATCTCACTACCACATCCCTCTTTAGGTCCAACAAAATCAATCCGATTCTCTAAGGTCTCCATCTCCATTCCACTTTACTCCTCATCAAAATCATACGCGTATGCCCACCACGAGATCACAACACAAAAAGAATCAAGAAATGGCAGAACAATGGACCTTTGGCATGCCTAACACCAACAATAGCAACATACCCACTTATCAAACATACAATCCACCTACATATTCCTTCATCCCCCCATTTGGCACCAACGACCCTTTTCACTTCTTACCACAAACACAAACAATACCACCACCACCACCACAAAATGTCCCCACCATATCCCAAGATGACCTAGATGTCTTGAGCTTCACGCAAGATGCCGATAATATGGACCTACTTGATAAAGTCCTAAGATCGGACCCAAATAGATATCTTGACCATCTTCTTAAGCTTGGTGCTCAACTTCCCCCCATCACAACATCATCACAACCATCCACTTCTACAATTGTCCCTACCACATCAAATACCCAAGCATCTACATCACATACCCAACCCACCATCTCTCAAATGTCAACACCTAACGTATCTACCACCTCCACAACCTCAACCGCTACCACATCTACAATTTCCACATCCACTGCTATGCCTAACATCTCCCAACCCATCACCACCTCTACTACCACAACTACCATCAACCCTTCTGCTTCAATCACAATGGGCATACAAGGCAACATCACACAAGCAAGTACCTCCACAAGTGTGCCCCCACCAAACCCTCACACCCTTGCTTACCTACGACAACTATTATCACAACAATCTCACAACACATCTAACCAATCCAACGTCCACATACCCAACGTCAATCCCATAAGTCAACATAATCCCAATTCCTAAATACCCCCACATATTCTCCAACAACTCTATGCGCACCAACAATAGCAGGCACTAATCAATCCAAACCCCAATCCACAACACAAACATCTTAATCAAACCAATCTCCAACATCAAATCCCACCCCACCTCCAATATCTCACCAACTAACAACCCTACACGTTTCAACCACAACAACCACAAGATTTCAACACCATCCTACAAAGCTTAATCCAAAAGGTGGATGACCTACAAACTGGGGGCAAACGCAAATACTATTCTTTCGAGGATATTTGCCCCTACCCATTTGACTGCACCTTATACATGCCCCCTTTCCCTAAAAACTTTGAAACGCCAAAATTTGACAAATACAAGGGAAAGGGAGACCCTAGGGACCACCTAAGGGAATTCTACATTGCTTGCCTCGAAGTCTCTCACAATGACACATATCTTATGAGACTCTGCCCAAGAAGTCTTGGCGGCCAAGCCGCTGAATGGTTTGCCCATCTTCCACCTGGAATTCGAACATTTCCCGAGCTTGCGGAGAAGTTTGTCAACTACTTCTACAACTTTGAACATGAGGTGTCTATGACCGACATCTGTAACACCAAACAAAAGAACAGTGAAGCTTTCGCTTCTTTCTTACAAAAGTGGAGGGGCCTAGCAAGCAAGCTCCCATGGCCTATTCCTGAAAAACAACTTGTCACCATGTTTGTGACCAATCTCAATCAGGAATTAGGGTTTCACTTACAGATTCTTTACGCATCTACCTTTGAAGAGGTTATCGACAAAGGCACCACTATTGAACGAGCCCTCATTGCCAAGGGTTCCATCAAACTTTACGATCGCAAATCCAACAACAACAACAATAACAACAACCACAAATCCAATCACAACACCCCCAATACCAACAACAGTACCAACACGCAATCTAATGATAAATCATGTTATTGGGGGAAGAACAAGAATAATCTGAACGACGGCATCACCGATGTGAAGGCCGTCCAACACATCCAAAACCACACACCTGCACACACGTATGCAGCAAATGCCAATAACCCAAGAGGGCCAAATAAACCATGCAAACCTCGCCACAATTTCACACAATTAGCAGAACCTATCGAGGACATCCTCGATAGATGTCTCAAAAAAGGAGCAATCACACTCCCGCCTATTAGACCATGCCAAGACAATGACCTCAAAGCAACATGGTATAATGAAAATAACTATTGCGAATACCACCACGTGGCAGGCCATAAAACAGCTGACTGTATGCAATTAAAGCATTGCATCCAAGACCTAATAGACCAAAATCTCGTCAGCCTTGAGCAAAGTGCACAACCATCACCAAACGCAACCTTGGAGCTTACAAGGATCCTTTGCCCAACCATAATAAAGCATCCTCGTCCAACCAAGCATACAATGTCACTCCACCACCTGCATCCTATGACTCCATTGTCGACCGCATCGAACCCTCATCCCATTATGTCAACACAATCACCATTCGGGCACAAGCACCTGATTGTGCCGTAACAACCCATCGAGGCCGTGTCTCAATCTGTACTACCCTCCCACTGAATCGACACCCCCATCCACATCTGATCCCCTCCCCCTCGTCCAAACACCCATCCATCACCCACCACTCGATATAACCTCCTAGACCATCTAGGAAAGACACCCGCACAAATATCCATCCTTGAGCTGCTTCGCACATCACCCCGCCACAAGGACATTCTCGACAAAGCCCTTTTGGAAACACAAGTCCCAGAAAACTTGGATGTCAATCAATTTCAAGCCATGGTCGACCATATTGCTACACCACACCATATCACATTTTTTGAAAAAGATCTCTCTGCTTCCGAACACCTACATAATGACCCACTACACATTGAAGTCTGTATTCACAAACACACCATTAAAAGGGTCCTAATAGATGGTGGTTCTGGCCTAAATATATGCACTCTAAAATTGCTAAGACACTTGGGGTACTCAGATGTGGTTGTGGATGCTAGCAAGTGTATAACAATCAAAGGATATGATGACACCGAGAGGCTATTCGAGGGCACCATAAAGCTCCCTATTCAAGTGGGACCGAAAATCCTCGAAACAAAATGTCAGGTTCTGGATCTTGACCTCCCCTATAACATTCTTGTCGGCCGCCCATGGATCCATGCCATGCAAACCGTCTCATCCACTTTCCATCAATGTCTCAAATTCCCCCACAACGGAACCGAAGTCACTATTTATACTGATCCCCATCCCTTCCAATACTGCAGTTTTCTGGAAGGACACAACCAAACCTTCTGTCCATATAATAAAGCCACCACTCAAACCACCCCCACAACTTCCACCTCATACATGGACCCCGCCAACATCTCCACCACTTCATCCCAAACACCTTCACCACCTGAGGTCAAGATCAAGCTCAGCGACCAAGGCTGTGGGGAATACAACCTTCACAGCACCTTTTGCGTGGGCTTATTACCCACTCCTAAGACATTTGGCACTCCAAACACAGAGGTAGCTGACACAGTCATCATCAAATGCAAACCCTCGCCCATCTTTGAGAAAAAACACCTTCTGGATCAGGACATACTTGAAGATATTTCATCTTGGCTTTACAAGGACAAGGAAACAGAACAAGACATCCCCACCATCCCAACAAACAATTACGGCAAAGGTTCTGAAATAGTCAAAAGCATGGGTTACAAAGGACAAGGCGGCATTGACCTTCATGAACAAGGGATTGTAGAACCACTGCAAGAAGAAACCCCTATACTCAAGGGTTAGGGTATGGTCAACCACAACGCATCCTTAATACCGGCGAATGTATCTTAGCCGAGTTTGCTCCAGTTTCTCTAGACGTCGACAATGTTAATGAAACGGACCTACAAGACTCCTTTAGTGACTTTGCCGATTTCTTCACCTACTCCATTTGCACCATCTACTCCGTCACCACTCTCTCCTCATCATCCAATGACATACCATTAGTATACCCCGACCTCATCGACTGGGACCAACGAGGACCTCCTATTTTTGATATCGCACCTAATGACGAAGCCATTGCTGAAATGATGGGAGTAAGAGACAACTTCCCCTTGGGAGATCACAGAGCTGGATACATCATGGAACTCAATCTAGCTGCCTATTTCGGGGAAACAACCCCTACTTCCAGTCACAAAAACATAAAAAGAAATAATAGATCTAATGGTGAAAATCGTTCCACGATAGTATCAGCTCCTAAAAAAGTAAAAATAAATGACGTATCTCCTGGTGAAAACCTCCATGAGGTGCTAGGGGATGGAAGCATGGGCCTCCCTGAAATAGATAAAGTATATCCTGACAGATCACCCCTCTTGGTTGAACCAGCTCAGGAAATGAATCTAGGGGCAGAGGAAGAGCCGAAAATCACATACAGAGCAGAATCTCTCAGCCTGTTCGAACAGGAAGACTTCTTGGCATTCTTCACACGTAGAAATCGCAACTTTGCATGGACCTACGTAGACATGCCAGGGCTAGATCCCACCTTGGTTGTTCATCATCTTGTAGTACATCCTGATGCCAAACCCATCAAACAGAAGCTCTGAAAGATGAATCCTTAGGTGGCCCTTCTTGTCAAAGTAGAGCTCAAAAAGTTACTAGATGTGGGGTTCATATGTCCAATTGATTATCCTGATTGGGTTTCAAATCTAGTACCCATTGCTAAACCAGATGGCAGAATCCACTGTTGCACTGACTTCATAGACCTCAACAAGGCATGCCCAAAAGATGACTTCCCACTTCCCAACATTGACATGATCGTGGATCTTACCGTAGGGTATGAGATGCTATCTCTCATGGATGGCTTTTCAGGATACAATCAAATCAAAATTGCCAAAGAAGATCAGCACAAGACATCCTTTATATGCCCATGGGGGACATACTATTGGGTAGTAATGCCATTCGGCCTAAAGAATGCAAGGAGCTACTTATCAATGAGCAATGACTGTCATCTTCCACGACCTCTTTCACCACATCATAGAGGACTATGTTGATGACTTACTCAGCAAATCAAAGACCAGAGAAGAACACTTAGATGTGCTAGCCAAGATCTTTGATAGGCTAGAGCAATATAATGTTCGTCTAAATCCAAAAAAGTGTGTCTTTGGTGTCACTTCAGGTAAATTGTTAGGATAGATAGTCTCCAGACGAGGAATCGAGGTGGATCTGGTGAAAGTCAAAGCTATTACTGAAATGCCACCTCCTAAAACCTTGAAACAACTAAGAAGCCTGCAGGGTAAACTACAGTCTATTCACCGATTTATTGCTCAACTTGCTGACAAATGCCAACCATTCCAGCATCTCCTCAGGAAAGATACGGCTTTCGCCTGGACTACTCAGTGTCAGGATGCCTTCGACCAACTAAAAGCATATCTGGCTAATCCCCCTATTCTATCTCCACCAAGACAAGGAGAGCCCCTCCTCTTATGTATCTCTGCGACAGACACAGCAATTGGGGCTTTGTTAGCACAACATGATGAGCAGGGGAAGGAAAGAGCCATCTACTACATCAGCCGCACCTTGATTTCCTATGAGCTTAACTACACACAAAATGAACGAGCATGTCTTGCCCTGGTCTTCACATCACAAAAGTTAAGACATTATATGCTCAATCACAAGACTAAGCTCATTGCTAAGATCGACCCACTCAAATATTTGCTAAACAGAGTAGCTCTCACTAGAAGAATGGCAAAATGGGTCATGATTCTCACCGAATTCGACATAGAATACACAGAGAGAAAGGCAATCAAAGGACAAGTCATAGCAGATCAGCTGGTTGAGGCACCTATTCAGGCAGAACATCCTACAATAGCAGAATTTCCAGACGAGGCCATCTTGACAATCACACCAGCCGCAGATACATGGAAGATGTATTTTGATGGATCCTACACTCACAGAGGCTCGGGGGCAGGCGTCCTGTTTGTTACCCCTCAAGGTGACACAATCCCTAAATCATTCAAAATCACATTTCCATGCACCAATAATGTCGCAGAATATGAGGCCCTCATCACAGGTCTCCGAATGGTCATCCAATGGAAAATAGAAAAACTAACTGTGTATGGCGACTCTCAACTAGTCATCAGGCAAGTCAATAATGAATACAAAACCAAGGACAATAAGCTCCTTCCCTATAAGAAGATGGTTGATGACTTTAAAGATTATTTTGGTGACATCCACTTTGAGCAGATCCCAAGGTTAAACAACAAAGCGGCAGATGCCATGGCCACCATCAGATCTCTGGTTGACATGAAGCAAGGCAGCAAGAAATGTGAATTCCTGATCGAAGAGCTCCCCATCCCAGCATATGACATTCCCCAATCTGAACTAGTGTGTGAAATCATTGGTCCTTTATCCCCCTAGTATCAGGAAACCTACCTCTACCTTCAGGATAATATCCTCCCCAACAACCTATCCCCATCACAAAAAAAATCCTTCGTCCGTCGAGCCTCCTGTTTCATCCTTGTAGGTGACACCCTCTACAAAAGGAGTCTTGATGGCACACTTCTACGATGTTTCGACTCTAGGGAAGCCGAGGCAGCTTTGGAAGAGGTACATGCAGGTATTTGAGGGGCACATTCAAGTGGACCAGCTCTTTCTAAAAAGATCCTGAGGACTGGCTATTATTGGCCCACCATGGACAAAGATGCACATCAGTTTATCAGAAAATGCCTCCCATGTCAACAGCATGGTGATCTCATCCACGCCCTAGCACAAGAGCTACAACCAATCACAACACCATGGCCTTTCTCACAGTGGGGACTCGACCTCGTATGGAAAATCCATCCTCCATCTTCCAACGGCCATAAATTCATAATCACTGCTACCGAATACTTCACAAAGTGGGTGGAAGCAATACCACTCACCTTCACCACAGGCATCCAAATCTCCAAGTTCATTCTCCACTACATCATCTACTACTATGGTATCCCTCATTCCATTGTCACTGATAATGGGAAGCCATTCAAAAACCAAGAAGTTCGCAGTTTGTGCGAAAAGTTTGACATCAAACACCGATTCTCCACGCCATATTACCCCCAAGGAAACGGTCAAGTAGAGGCTTCTAATAAAACCATCCTCCGCATCTTAAAAAAGACAGTCAATGAAGCTGGCCATGACTGGCACCTCCAACTCAACCCTACCTATGGGCTTACCACACAAGCATCCACACTCCTACCGGAGCCACTCCATACTCACTAGTATTCGGATCAGAAGCCATTTTACCTATAGAGGTCGAGCTCCCATCCCTCCGAGTATCATTGCAAAACATTATCTCTGATGAAGACTATCGCGTCCCAAGGTTGCATCAACTTGAATTATTGGATGAGAAACGCTTGAATGCATTAAATCACTTACAAGCATATCAAAACTGCCTCAGAAGAAGCTACAACAAAAAGATCAGAACCAGAAAGTTTGAGGTAGGTGACCTGGTCCTAATGGAAAATCAAAAGAACCTGCAAGAGCATCCGAAGCAAGGAAAATTTGAACCTAATTGGCTAGGACCTTATGTCATCACTGCCAACTATGGGTCAAGAGCTTATCAGCTTGCAACACATGAGGGGCAGCCTCTAGATGAGCCGATGAACATCTTGCATCTCAAGTGATTCTATGCATAACCCATCTGGGACCACAAGTCAAAAAATCAAAAAAATACAAAAAATTAATCAAACACCAAAAAAATCAAAAAATTAAGAAAAATCAGAGTGTAATAAAAACTTCCAATGGTGAAAATCACCTCGGTGACACCTTGGATAAGTACCATGGTGAAAACATGTTTCAAGCGCCATGCGTAGTGGCTGGTTCTACCATCTAATAAGTCCTCTTTCCATCATAACACTCCATACCCACGTATTCCATGGCTTGAAATTCTAAAACATCCAATTTGTTTGCCCATTCCGCACTACCTCACCCACCCAAAACCCCATCCATAGAACAAGGATCCTTGTAAGCTCTCCTTTGTACAGTGAAAATCCAAAAACATCATAAAATCAAAAAATCTAAAAACATCATAAAATCAGAAAATCCAAAAACATAATAAAAAATAGAAAATCCAAAAACAATCACCCCATGCATCAATCTCGCATCCCATCACGATCATCTAAACACACATCAACCCTCATCACATCCCATCGCAAACCATTCCCACATCATCAAGTCTTGCCAGAACTACATATTCATTTCGCCCGCATCTTAAAAGTACCTTGATCCCGAGGACACAGGGTATGTAGGCAGTCTGGAATATGAAGGATGTTTCCAGTACTCAAGTATCTAAGATGCACCCATTCCACCTGTTGGGATGGTTCCCACTCACTGAGCTTTCTAGATCTACGAAACGATGTGCATGCTACGTATACCATTGAAACATGCTCCCTCGCGCAAAAATCATCAAGCAATATACCAACTATAGTCTTACATTTGGCCCGAATGTTCTTTTGCCCATCTTCCAAAACTCTCCAATCAAAACAGATCTGCATCCTAGGATATGTCTTTCCTACAATGGACAAAAATCTATCATTCTATCATCACGTCTCTTGGCAAGAGCACACAAAGGCTATTTGTATCTTTCGTTGGTCTTTTTGCTTATTGATTTTTATCTTTTTGTCTCGCTCCAAGTAATCTCCAAAGCTACCTTGATCTCATTATATCATGGTACGTAGCGGATAGCCCTTGGAGTAGACATAGTCACTGTTTCGGTATGCTATGCTTGTGGGTTGGTTTCATTACTCCAAGAATAGTATTCATATCTTGAAGTCCATGTCGGTTCTAGCATGATGTGTCCTATTTGCATATACAGGTATCAACACCTTATACGCATTATTCACACTCACTGCTATGAGTCCCCTTCCTCTACTAGACAAGATTATACTACCTTAGGCATGCATGAAAACAACCTATTGTTTGTGGGTCTAGTCCATGCAATCGTCGAATATACATCATCACCTAGGTCATTTCATACCTTTGTGAACGGTATCCTACATTGCTACATTAAACTAAGAAATGCTCTCAATTAATTTTGTGCAACTACTGTTACTAGCTCAAACTCATCATCCTAATCACTCAGTCACCTATCCCATATCGCCCTAGATTTGATCAACACTTTTCAACCACCCCCCCCACAACCTAACTCCCTCACTAACCCCATCTTCCCACCATATCTCCACTTAACACAACTTGAACCAAACCCCCACCCCCCACCCCCCCCCCCTCAATGACGTGGTGTCTTATGACCTAGCAAGACTCCAATCTCCCCCCCCCCCCCCGCCATCCCCTAGACGCTTCCATCCCTATCATCCCCACCTCCTAGCACGCTCTCCCACAGTCTCACCCCTCAGGGTCATCACAAGGAACATCATGTGTATCAGGACTAGGCCATCTCATCTATCACCTAGTATGCATACCACCTATCACTTAAACTACATTTAAGCATATCATTCTAGATTCATTTTAATCCATTTGCATAACATCTTAAGTTCATGTAATTTGCATATCACTCTAGATTCATTTTAATCCATTTGCATAACATCTTAAGTTCATGTAATTTGCCTTGCATTCTAGATTCATTCTAATTCATTTGCATAACATCTTAGGTTCATTTTAATCCATTTAATTTTACATCTTAGGTTCATTTTAATCTATTTAATCTTACATTTTAGGATTCATTCTAATCCATTTAAGTTGCATCACATTTTAGGCTTCATTCTAATCCATTTAAGTTGCATCACATTTTAGGCTTCATTTTAATCCATTTAAGTTGCATTACATTCTAGGTTCATCCATTTAAAAACACAAGTAGGTTCATTTTAGCTACATATCATTACACATCATATCATGTTCATTTATCTGATAGGTGCATGATAAAATTAAAAATAGCATCATCACATTGCATTCCATACATATAAACATCTCCTAAACAATTAGTTGCATTACAACATCATCAGCATCACCATTGAAACAACATATACATCTAGTGGCATATACATAATTCCATACATTTTCATACATAATAAATGTTCATTAGTCTACATATTCAGTTACATCATATAGTCCATAAAATCACAACACCATGCATATATCACAAAAACATCCATGCATCCACCAAATCACACACATCACCATTAAATCAACATCACACATCCACAACATATAAAACATAACATGTGCATCCATCATATAAGCATCATTACAATAGAACATCATAAACCATCAGAAGTATCGCATCATATATAATCACCGCAAAAACAATGTACATCGCTCACATCATCAAAAAATAAAGTGTCCTGATACAATGCCTCTAAGGGCTAACATGGTATAACTCTCACATCAAAGATCCTCTCTCTGAGGGAGTAGGAGACGCTGACCCTGGTCGAGCCTGTGATCCTGACGGCGGCTGTGGCTATGACGCTACGGGTACCTGAGGACCCTGCTGGGGCACATGTGAGGGAGGAGGCATCGTCTGCTGTATTGACTGCACAGATCTCGATCTATGTGATCTCGACACCCCTGATCTGTTGACCTGGCTATAACTTGGTGCTCGCTGCACCGCGGGCATGGCTGCATAGTACAACCCCCGATAATACTCCATCCGTGCTCTGGCCTCTGTTAGCTCTCCCTGTATCTGATGTGCATGTGTCTGCAACTGAGCCAGCTGGGCCTGCATCCCTACCAAAATCAGGGCAAGTCCCCCACCCGCAGCCTGTACACTGCTCAACGCAGTCCCTACCTGCTGTGCTCTCACGAGCGCTACATCCCGCTCTATCCTCAAATCCTCCATGTCCTCTCTAGCCTAAGCCAATTGAGCCTCTAGCACTACCACCTGCCCATCTACTCCCTGCAGCTGTCCCAACTCGGCCTCTCGATGTCCTAATGCCTCCTCTAAGCTGGCCACCTGAGCACGTAATGTCTCCACCTCCTCTGTCTCCTCCCGTGGCCGTCACCGAGGTGTTAGCCTCTCAACCTCTGCCGCCACCCCTACCCCTGAACTCCTTGCCCTGATATCATGTCTACCAACTCGCAGCTACTCCACCCATGATGGAGATAGCTCACCCTGCTCTGCCCTCGGCTGTCCACCGCACCGCCGCGGTCCTCTATGCTGTCATCTGCCCCTAACCTGGGCCTGCTATGCTAGAACCTGCTGTGCAGGAACCTCCTGCCCCACCTGTCCCTATCCCGCTGCCGCTGCTGCCTACTCCTCTACACGCTGGCCATCTCTCGCAATCACCCTCTCCTCCCCATCATCCATCACCTCCACAAGATAGTCCTCCACAACCTCATCTCCACCCCCATCTCCCTCATCCTCTGATACCTCCACTGTCGGATCTGTCAATCGAGTGGGCTGATGCATCTGCCACCATACCTCATAAGCAGGTGTAGTACCTGCATCCTTCACTGTGCTCCTCCAATCTCACTAAACTGGCCGAAGTGCTGCCTAATCATTCAGCGCAACCTGTGGCTGTAATGGTGTGGGCCAGTGGGCTGTATCCAGCGGCGTCCGCGCATATATCACCATCTGCTGAGGCGTATCCTGTACCAGTCCAAACTGACGCATAACCTGCAAGGGTAGGTACATCTCTATGGTACGGTCTGCACAACCCATAAGATATCTCTGCTGAAATGTGTACGGGAGATGAGTCACATCATCGGGCCACTCCTCACAACTAATATATGCACGCCATACCATGCTAATCACATCATCTAGTATCCTCCGCCAGTGGCAGACCTGTCCAGTGTATGTATACTCTGCATCCCGATACAAGAACACAAACGCCTCAAACGGCCACCGATAATAACTGCATGTCAGCTGAGTCACAGGGATATGCTCCCAAATCCATACATGTAGCAGTGTAACCCCAGCAGATAAAGCCCTGTCATGAAGATAAGCAACCGTGTGCATCTCGTGAAGTAGCTGTGCTAGCATCATCGGCCCCCATGCATAGACAATATCATGGCTCACCATCCCCTCTATCATCCCGCCCTAGCCCATAGGAAAACCTCTACCTCGCCTATCCGGCAGCACCACACCTCTAATCAGTGCACACAGAAATAAGGCAAAGGGATCTGCACCCGCCGCCAGCGTCCTATCATAATCCAACTCCCTCCCATCTGCCGAAAAAACCACGTGCTCTGCTCTGAACACTCTGATCAATGCAGTCCGCCCCCTCCTCATGTTATACCTCACACGTCAACCTAGAATCGGCAGCTTGAGGATGCGATAAACATCCTCAAGTGTGATGGTCATCTCTCCTATCAGCAGCAGAAAGCTACAAGTCTTGGTGCGGTATTGCTCCACCATGGCTGTCATAAGAGCTCTATGAGCTCGCAGCACTAGCATCGATGCCACCATCCAAAGCCCTAGCCTCGCCAGTCAAGGCCACCATGCCTCATCAAACAGTGGCATCACAGATTGCACTCGTCACTCCTGCAACTGCAGTATAAATCGCTGTGTATCCTGCATCCACCACTTCTTCGTTAGATACTAACTTATTTGCCCCACACACACTTTTTCTTTTAAAATGGCGCTACTTTTCCCTACCCATTACGCCAATACAGATAATGGCGCCACTGCGTGCCCTATATCGCGCCAATCCAAACGATGGCGAAGCATTCCATTTTCGCGTCAATTTACCTTTTAGCGCTAAAACTTACAATAGCACTATTCCCCATTATGGCGCTATTCCAGACGATAGCGCCATTCTAACCATAATATGGCGCCAAAACGCCATATTTCTTTCTCCCTAAGTTTTGGTGCTAATCCAGCTGATGGCGTCAATATTTCCCCCAAATGGTGACAAAACCGCCCTACACTACCCTAGCGGATAGCGCTAATCTGCAGGATTGCACTAATTCACCTTATCTTTGGTGCCACGTGCTCCAAACCCATATCCCAAAACCCAAAAAAATGTGCGTAAAATAAAAAATCACAAAGTTCAGGTTAGGCCCTACCTGGGGTCCAGCCTCGGGTGACCGCCCAACCTCTCGGAATCGCTCTGAGATGTGATGAAGTTGTGGGAACTGGGGGTTGCGCTCAGCCATCTCTCCTTTGTCTTTTCTTCTACAAAGTCAAAAGTGTGCCAATGTGGCACTCTTTGGGCCCACTTTGCCTAATATAGTGGGCCATGTCATCCTTCAATCTTTCCTTTTTTCCTCCAGGGTGCAGATCTCAGCCTTTTTCCTCTGTTTTTCCTCGTACCATCTTCTTTTTCCCCCACCTCTCCAACTGTCACTTCTGTCGCATCCTTTCGAGAGCTTACCTGCAAAATTTTCATTTTCCCGCTAACCTCTCGAGGGGGCATCCCCTATCCATCTCATTCCTTCCCGGCAGCTGGGGCATATTTTTCTTCGACCTGATGCCACTTCCCTCCTAGGTCCTGACGCCACGTCAAAGAGGGGCAAATGTAGACACCTAAAAATGTCTCGACCACCAAACTGACTCCCGACATCCCTAAACATACCAATTTCCTTTCCAACCAATTAATTAAATTTTTATTTAATTAATTACCCCTTTCATTTCCTAAATCCACACCATTTCATCCCCAAAATTGAATTAATTTTGTTGATTCAATAGTCCAAACCTTAGCCAATTGATTTAATAAATATGTAAAATTTATTAAATCAATTCCCCCATTTTCCCTAAATCCAATTAATTAGTTACAACCATGTTAAACTAATTAATCCAGCCTACTGACTAGCCTATCCCTACCCTAGACAATTAAATAGCTATTATTTAATTGCCTACTCTAGCTTACCTCATCCTAGCCTTAGGATTAATTAATTAAATCACTGATTAATTAATCTTATCCTCCCTCTAATCCCTCCACTAATTTATTCCAGCCACATTAATTAGGTTAATCACCTTAATTAAGTGAGTCAAATCTTCATTAGCACTTCTCTCCACATCCCCCAAATTTAAAATTCAAATAAATCACACATCACATTTACTCCTCTAACACATCCCTTACACATGTCATAACCAATAAATATCCACTCTTCCCTGAATGAATTTTTAATTCATTTTACCCTTCCCCATGTGAATTTTTAATTCACAAATAATCCATCTCACCCAACCTCATTTATTCACCTATTTCCCAAAAATGAATAAAAGATTTGCTTTTATTCCTAGCCCTCCATCTTCCAAGATCAAAGCTAGGCCCTCCACATCACTTTCATCCTCCACCATTGATCTCTCCAATGAATCTCCACCCTTGGATCAAAATCCCTTCCAAAAGTCTATAAATACAACCTCTCACAAGTCATTTTCATCATCCAAGTTTATGCAAGGTTACCATGCCAAAATCATCCTTGAGTTAGATAGTGAGTTGCACAATTGAAGAGCATTTCACATTTGAATCCATAGTCTAGGGATAATCTTGGTCTTGGAAGCTTCTTTTGGGTGCAAAGGCTCCTTCTTTCCCTTGATGGGATTAGGTTTTGCATGTGAGGTATAATCTTGTGTTTGTATTGCGTTTGATTTAGTGTTTTACCTTCATTGCTTTATCTAATCTATAGAAGAGTTTATAAGATAGATTTCATTGCATTCTTTTTCTTATTTTGCAAAGAGTAGAATTTCCCTGCTATACACAACTCTAGCATTCCAATCCCCATAAATATTCAGATGTACATATAGTACTATCACCATACCAAGAAAATATGTCCCTGGGTTGATAAGATAAATGTAGTGTATCATAATTCAATATGTTGCTTGATATGGGACAAGAATATCCATTGAGTTGTGTTCAATCCTTAGCTGCATTAGGTTTGTTGGGAGTTGATTGCACTCAACATTTTTGGTGTCATTTCTAGGGATGGTGTCAATCTTTAGAAGCTTTTGGGTTTTGAAATAGTTGTTTTTCTTTCCTTAGATTTTAAGTTTATTTTGTGCAGCTTACAGTTAATAATCAGTCAAAATTTCTTATATTCACTAATGAACTACATAGTAGAAGGCATTCGAGAGCTTTGATCATTACATGTGGTAGAGAAGAAGTCACTTTATAAGATACCTTCTGAATGACAGGGATAATCAAGCAACAATTGCCCAAAGTGAAGTACCTGTAGGAATAGAAGATGTTGCAGTAGCAGGATAGATAAGTGATCATATTGTAGAAGAACAATTCCAATTAGTCATAATGGTTGATGAAGAAGTAGAAAATCTTTCTAAGTGTATTACCTTTGAGTTCCCTATCTCTGATCAGGTGCAAGGAGTAGCCATGAAGAACATTCCCTCCTTTGCTATACCAAATTTTTATGGCTTAATCACAGAGGACCTGCTGACTATTGTTTTAGCATATCAACTCTAAGTAGTATAAAGATAACTCTACTTCTCCTTAAAATGTAACTAACCTAAAAGGTTAATTGCCTCAAAGGTCCTTATTTGTTGGGTCATAGCGTGTTAGAGAAGCTTAGTGGTCTATGTGAATGTTTGTTCAAGGGGCATGTGCTAGTAAAGTGAATCTAGACCAAATAGATAAGGTCTCTTGATAGACAAATTTTGTTATTGAGCTTGGTTATTGGAGTCTCTATATAGAAAAATGTAATTGATGGACTTAGGGTGTTGGTTCCCATAATAACCACAATCCAAAACCCTAAAACATTACCCAATCACCTAGGTTAGGGGTGTCATCAAGGTGATTCGAAAGAGGTTTATCAACAAGATAAAGATGATTTTGGACAACTAATAAGAGTGGGTAAACTCCTCTTCACTTTAATCTTGCATAGGTTTAGGAGGGTATTCCTGAGGTATCCTTGAAAAAGGATTGGAAATCATAAAACACTCTCAAATTTACATCATTGCAACAATACCCAAATTGTTGTTTCAATCCCTAATGTTGTCACAGAACTGAAATAGGCTTGCTACACTTTATAACCTCTGATTTAAGTTAATGAAAAACTCTTGAATAAATACAAGGTGCTGGTATGCACTTGAGATTTGTAGAATATCATCTTGAAAAAACTCACAAATTATATTTCCCTAGTTGTAATACCAAATCATACAAGACATACAGATCTAACATTACACACTGTATGGATTTGTTCAATTTTTAAATGGTTTGAGTGATCAAAACACCTCTCAAACAGGTGCTTATTCAATGGGTAATAGAGTCTACAAATTATCCAAGGGAAAACAACAAGTAAAAAGTATGAGGTTGCCTATCTGAAATACCCATATGTGTAGAACTTGAAATCAGAAAATAAACATTCTTATTTATCCATTCCCACAATGCATTCATTCATATGTAAAACTAAACTGATCATTACAATGTTGCAATCTATTATGGACTTGTCAAATCCTTCAAATTAGTGATTACATTCACACCACAAAACATGGTAAGAGAAACCCTACTGTGATTCATAAATTTCTTGAATAAACACATACAACAATGGTGTAGACACTGAAAATTATCTAGGTCTTGTTTACACATGACCTTGTATGTCTTTGCCCTAGGTCCTGGTTACATAACACCTTATCGACATGACCTTGTGCATTTTGCCCTAGGTCCTAGGTCATCCAACCTCATCCCACTTAATCCCATTTATGCCTAGGTCCTAGTTCATCCCATCTTAATCATCTTCTTGATTAATTAAATAAACCCACTTTATTTAATTAATCCCGCTTGATCACATTCCAATTAACTAAATAAATCCCATTTGTTTAGTTAATAATCCCCCTTCACATGTCTCACATAATTCAAATTGAAAATTTGAATTATTCCCTCACCTATCATCACATTGCGACACATGTCGCATGTCTCCATCTTCCACTTAATAGGTCTTCACATGTCAAACTAATTCAAATTTTGAATTAGATTCCTTTTATTCTCCATTGCACACTTGTCATGTGACTACAATCCCTCTTTGAGTGGGAAACCCTAATACAACCCTAATCGATCTTGACCATCCATATCCTCCAACATAACTCTAAATCAGCCATATCCTATAAACCTAGCCTCCTCTAAGCCATTTGGATCGAATCTTCTTCTAGGAACCTTACTTTGCCAAATTTTCCTCTCAATCTCTCATCCACCTATCTTGCATTCATCCAATCTTCCATCTATTTATCCCTATCCTATCATTATGCTACAGAATCAAGCAACCAACATTCATCTATTTGGGTATAGCTAGAGTGCTTTGGGTGTGGCATTCTCAACCCTATCAATGCATCGTGAATCAATATGAGGTTTGCATTTGTTATCATTTCCTTCATGTCAATTTTTCATGATTTCATTTGGCATGCCCGGTCTCGGATCTAATCATGAGTTTTTTGCAGATTTTGTTGTCAAAATTTTATTTTTTCTCTAACCCTAGGTTATCAAATTTTACAAGTTTTGGGGGTGAGCTATTGCAGGTTGCTTCTTAGGTGAAAACTAACCTCACCATCGCAATCAGGACGCTGATTCCATGAATTTTGACTGTAAATTTACCTATGTTTCATGACTGAAATTTTTTGAAAAAATTTGAAATTTTTTTAGGGCCACAGGTCGTATAGTACGGATCCGTACAGATCCATACCATACGGATTTGTGACCCCTATCTGTACTGATACTGCGTAGTGTTTGGGTCACTGTCTGTTTGCAGGGAAAAAATTCGTCACCACCGCTGGTGTTCTGCTCTTCCACCACCACTCCATACCCTTATTCCTCTGCTTCTATCCGAGGGTTTGGCATAAATTTTTAGTTTTTCATTGCAAGTTTAATAAAGCCCTGGTCGCAACCTGAAATCCTAATCTCCACTAAGTTGCAGTCGCCACCTCTTTCCTACAGTCACCACCACATCATCTCCTACCGCTCTACCTGGTCATGTCTTGGTCGCCACTGATTTCAACCTGTCGCCACCCTTTGGTGACTGTGTCGCCTCCCTCTGCATCTGATTGCTACTGTTCGCTGTTGAGTCGACGTTTTCATCTCACAAACATGACTATTTTTTACAGTTTCCTCATGGTCACAGGGATTGACTGCTTTTTCTAACCTAAGCTTAAGGCTTAGCTCCCATCTTTATGCCCTAGTCACCATCGACTTTTGGCTGCCTCTTGGCACCTTTAGCCCGTGGTTCTATGAACACAGGGAGTGGCTAGCATTAGCACCCTCCCTTTCTTTTTTTTGCACCATTGGCACCCTTGGTCATATGGATGACAAAGGGCTCTTCCTATCTTAACTTCCAACACAAACAACAAACATTAACCGCCTGCCAGACCGCTACATGTGACTAGTTCAGTCCAAACCATTTGCAGTTAGAACAAATAGTCATGCTTGCCATTTGCCCTCACATGCCCTAATAGGGCCTTTTTTTCAAATTCACACAACTTTTGCATACAGTAACAAAATCACACAAAATTGGTGGCGTTGGAAAGAGGATTTAGAGTACTTCGCAACGACAGAAGAATTTTTAGGTGACTATCGTTTTATAGCATTTTTTCACAGTCAAAGCTCAACTTACATTTAAACTTCAAACGCACATGTCTTTTGCATTTTTGATTGAATTTTCATAAATTTTTTTTTTAAATTGCATAGAATTTCCTAAAGAATCTTCTGATTCTAGTCACTTTTTTGTATCAGTTTGTTTTCATCAAGTTATTATCAGATTTCATTTTTTTACATAACGGTCTCCTATGCACTTTTACTTGTTCATTTTTCAATTTTGTGACTTGTAGGTGACCTCACAGGGCTGGAACAACATCAGGATCAACAAATACAAAAATTTGTATAGTGAATTAATCAGGTGCACTCATTCTATTTCTCATTTCTTCATAATCTTGTTTGCAAACACATTTCAATTTGGGACATAAAACAAATCATTGTTTGCATACACATTTCGATTTGGGCTTAAAATGAATATTGCTTTAGTAATCACATCAAAAAAATTGGGCTAAAACAAACCAGTGTCTTCTATCACATTTGGATTTTGGATTTAAAAAGAACAAGTGCTTGAAGTATCTTCTTCACACATTCAATTTCTAAGGGTTAATTTACAAATGTGAGTGAGTCAAGTGCGTGTGTGTATACTATCTCCTTGCACCACAAGGTGATCTTGGCAATCAAAAACACCTCACTTGATTTGCTTTTGTTTACCCTTCTTAAGAGGCCTCCTTGGAGACACACCACTCCAAGGGATGACCTCATCGAGGCTAAATCGAAAGACACCCTCATTTGGAAACTTTGAATCTTGTCACTCTTGGCTAAGCCCCAAAGAACTTTATACTTTTCGGAAGTGAAGGTGAAGGGTGGGTTACTCCTTTCTCCCGGCTCTGTGGAAGGATTTCACTTTCAAATTCCTAGTCAACCTCATGTAAACATAGCCCACAAACCTAATTGGCCATACCCTATTTCAAACTAGACATTATGGCTTGTTGATGTGTCTTCCATGTGTGCTTGTTTAATCATCATCACATTTCATTTTTCAAAATCCAAAATTGCTTATGTGTCTTGCATGAGTGAATCATGCTTGTACATGTGTGATCATTTGATTAAACATTGTCGCATCAAGCTAAACACCAAACACATAAGTCAAGTCATTCAACTCATTCTTCCAACACATTCAAATCCAATCACATTCATCCTAATCACTCATTTTTAGCCATTTCATCCCTAATCATATCCAAGTCATCATCCCATCACATCAACATCATCCTAGTCATTACAAATCATCCAGTCATTCCAAGCCAAATCACATCCCAACTACTTTCATCCCAATCCAAATCCAAATCAACCCAATCAAAAATCAAGACCTTAGTTGATAATCATCAACCATCATCCAAACTTGCTTGAGATCATTAGTCTATCTTAAGTAAGTCATCCAATTAAATCAATCCAATCAACTCTCTATTACTTAAGTGTCATTAGTCTACCTTAAGTATAGAGAATCAATCCAATCAACCCTCTATTACTTAAGTGTCATCAATCTACCTTAAGTATAGAGAATCAATCCAATCAACCTTCTTACTTGAGATCATTAGTCTATCTCAAGAATAGAGAGCCATCCATCAAAACAAAACAAATCAAATCATCCTAAGGTCTTGAAATTTGAACCCAATCACTCCACATCATCACCTACATTTCTCATTTAACCACTTTCATCCCAATCCATTCATCCTAACCACCTCAATCCTAGTCATCATCCTAATCAATCCAAATCATACAATCTTGCCATTCTAAATCACATCCAAGTCATCCTAAATCAATCCTAATCATATCCTTGTCATTCTACATCAACAAATCAGCATCATCCTACTCATCCTAATCATCATTCTAGTCATTACATATCATCCAATCATTCCAATCCAAATCACATCCCAACTACTTTCATCTAAATAAAAATCCAAATCAATCCAATTAGAAATCAAGACCTTAGTTGATCATCATCAAATGTTATCCAAACTTGCTTGAGATCATTAGTCTATCTTGAGTAAGTCAACCAATCAAACCAATCAAATCAACCCTCTATTACTTAAGTGTCATTAGTCTACCTTAAGTATAGAGAATCAATCCAATCAACCCTCTTTCTTGAGATCATTAGTCTATCTCAAGCATAGAGAGCCATCCATAAAAAAAAAACAAATCAAATCATCCTAAGGTCTTGAAATTTGATCCCAATCACTCCACATCATCACCTACATTTCTCATTTAAACCATCTTCATCCCAATCCATTCATCCTAATCACCTCAATCCAAGTCATCCCACCTTGTTATCCCACATCACCCTTACCATTATCCTAAATCACCCTCATCACCTAACCTAATAATTCCACCATCATTCATCCTAATTCCTTCAAGTCATCCAATCTCATCATCCTAGTCATCTTCGACATCCTATTCATCATCACCATAGTCCTTATCATCCAAGTAAACCCCTAATTATTTCTAGCCATTACATATCATCATTCCACCTAGCCAATCAATTCTCCACATATACCACTTGTAAACATGGACATGGAATTTCTAAACAAAACCTATGAGAATGATCTGTATGGTACCAAACGAATGCTTAACCAACTTAGGCAGCTTAGTTGGTTATATAGAAAGGGAGAAGATCCTATGTCACCACAACATCAACAATTCCCACAACATCAAGTCCTAAGCCAATATCAACGATCCCACTTTCAATCACAAGCCCAACAAGCACATAATCCAAACACTAATGCCGCCACATCCATACCACAAATCACCCTCACTAATCCTAGCAACACCCCAAATGCTAGTACTTCCATAAGTCTACCATCCAGTGATCCTAACTCCATTGCCATCATATCCCAACTACTTTCTCAACAAACTTCCAACATCAACCGATGTCCACAACAATCCACCTCACAAGACCTTTCAGTTACAAGTCCTATCATGCCACCTCATAACCAAACCTATCCACATGGCAATCAAATATCCTTACATGAACAACAAGAAAGTCCAAATGGCCCTATGTACATAAATAAAGAAAGTCCAAGTCCTCTTATGCAAGACCTAAAATCCTTTGACAAGGGAGAAACCAACCTAGCATGTGCCTCCTTTGAGTCACCTTCACCATCCAATCATATGCCAACACATGAGCCAACTAGTCCCATTCCAACACCTTTATCAAGCCCTTCATCGTCTTCATCATCTTCACCACCTTCATCCCCATGTTCCACTAATCCTTCATTAAAAGATTCCATGGAGATACTTTTAGAGAAATTGGTCCAAGCAAATTTGATTGAGCTATACCCGCTCAAAGCATATTCTCCATTTATGATTAAACTTAGAGGGTATAATGAAAACCATTATTGTGGATACCATAGGTATAGAGGCCATACCATATCCACTTGTGTCCAATTTCAAAGATTGGTCAAGAACTTAGAAGATTGTGGTAAGGTTGTCTTGGATAAAACTAATCCCTCTAATTCCATTATCTTTCCATCTAGCCCAAATCCTAATCCTAAGCCTTCAACTTCCACTATTATCATCCACCCCCTATATTGTCCATTCACCCATACCCTTGCAAAGGATGTGATCCACGGGCTACTAGAAAGGAATAAAACATTGTCATGTCATCAAACACCTCTTCTTGAGCCTCTCATGAGTCTTTAAACACTTTCTTTAGTCTTCTAACCCCATCATCTGATCTACGAGTTATCAAGCTTATTAAAGAGCCTTCCACTTCCATTCAAGAAAACCAAAAGTTATGTCAAGAGCACAATCCTAAGCATGAAGAAACAATAGCCCCTAAATCTAATCAAGATCAAATCATCCCCATCCAATCTATCCATAACATGTACCTTCTTTATGATCAAGCTGATACCTATGAAGGACCTATCCATGAGTCACTTGATTCTAGTCATAACCCCACAACTATCCATGAACAAGACACCCAAGACCTATATGCTCCATCTAATGGAAGTCTTGTTGACATAATTGAGCATTCACCCCATTTCATGGCCTTCATTCAAAGCAAAGAGACCTCTCCACCTAGCCATGATCCCACAATGTCCACTTGTCATGATGAGACATGTGCCTCCAAAGCAAACATAGAAGATCAAACAAATAATTTGGATCCCAATGAACATAAGCAAGATCCTAATCATCCTTCCACATCCACCATTTATCCCATTTCAAATCCACCATATCCTTTTAACCCATCCACATTCATTCATGAGTGTTCCTCCTTAGAACACCAACAACCATTATCCACTTTACCTTCTCCATCCAATAATCAACTCAAGTCTAGTGTCCAAACTACACCTAGTCCTATAGTCAATCGCATGCTCCAAAACATGAACTACCAAGATAAAGGCCTAGGCCTTCATGAACAAGGCATTTTGGAGCCAATCCATGTCAAGATCCCTCCTCGCTCATTTGGCCTTGGATACACACCCCAAGGTCAACAATCTAACAATGTTGGTACTTCCTCCACACTTCCTAAACCCACTTCCTTCCATCATAAACCCCATCATATTCCTAAAACATACATTACCATTCCACATCCGTCATCCTACAAATGTCAAAAGCATGTGACCATTCACCTTCCACCATCCACTTTACCTCCACTCCTTCCAAATCCTAATATCCCTCCATCCACTTTGCCACCATTGCTTCCAACACCTAACATACCTACCATCCATAAATTCCCTCACAATCCTAATCATGACCAACAAACACACACATTGTCTAAACATGAAGCCTCCACTCATTCCACCAAACCCCCTTTCATCATGTCCATGAGATTCAAAATCAAAAGTTTGGATGCCTCTATCTATAAAGCTAAAAATCCTACCAAAAATCCTAAGGGTCCTAATGCCTTAGGATATCAATCCAAAAAGTTAAAGCAAAATAAATTCAAAAATCCATCCAAGCCCATACCTCCAAAAGCAAAATGGTATGGGTACCTAAGCAAAAATCAAGCAAATCAAATGAGGCATCCACATCTCAAAAATCCCAACCATTCTCTTCAATTCAAAAATGCCATTCCATTCCAAAGTTTGAAATTCCTCCATCCCACATGCAAATCAAAAATCATAAAAATACTAAGTCCATATGGGTTTGAAAAGTCCTGAATCATCCATCTCCTAAGCAAACATCACCATTGCTTCCTACACCACCATCCAATCAAAAGATTCCATGTTTAACATGGTGTGTGCAGACGTTGGTCATGATTTCTTTCCATACCTCCATCACTCCATCATTCAATCATTATCCTACATATCTCCCCCATCACCTTCCTATGGTCCATGCTTTTGCATAAGTCCATCATAATCCACTTTAACTCATACATAATCCACATCATAATCCACTTTCGATCCCTCCATAATCCACATCATAATCCACTATCTAGCTTATCCGTCTCACTTTCATACCGTCACTTACCAACATTGATGAGCACATTTGACATGGTCCATGCAACATTCCTCTCTAATGGGACTATCACCTTTCATGGCAGTAGACACTTGAGTCCCTCTCATCCATATCCACCTTCGTCCATCCAAAAAGTCAAAAAAAATTAAAAAATCAAAAAATCAAAAAAGTAAAGATAAATCCCTTCATCCAACAGTGAAAACCTGGCAAACAGGTGCCTTGGATAAGTACCATGATGAAAACCTGGCAAACAGGCATCATGTGTAGGTTGATCTTCTATGTCACTTACACTTGGGGGCACCTTGTCTCATCCAAACTATCTATCCCATTATATCATTTTCCATCCTATCATGTCTTATACTATCTTATCCTACCATCCTTATCCATTACACCTGCCTACATTCCTATCAAAGTGAGTCCATCCATCCTCCCTTCCTCCTTTTGATTTTGATAAAGACATGGGGGCAAATTGTTGACAAATGTTTTGGGTATCTCTTGACATACCTTATCTTGACATTATCTTATCATCCCTTCCAAACCAATCCTCTCATTATCCTCTTGTCATTACCCATTTATCCATCTTATCCAATCCATCCTATCATCCCATTGTCGTAAGCATTGTCATGAAAAAGCCTAAGTCTACTACCTAGACTGGGGCATGTTATTCCTATGCAACATAGTCCTTAGAGATCACATCCTTTCTCTCTTACACATACATCCATTCCATTCCATAGCCTATCCTTTTATCCTATCCATTTGTCCTGATCCTTTCATCCATCTACTATCATCCATCCTTTTGTCCAATCCCATTCATTACCTTACACCTAGACTTGGTTCCCCTTGTCATTGGTATCTAGCATAAAGGATACCCAAATTGTAAATCCAATGCCATCCCAAAACATGTCAAAATTCAAAAAAATAAAAAAATCCCAAAAAATCACAAAAAAATCAAAATATTCCAAAAGTCCAAAAAAATCAAAACATTTCAAAATCACAAAAAAATCAAAATATCCCAAAAATATAAAAAATCAAAACATTTCAAAATCACAAAAAAATCAAAATATCCCAAAAATCCAAAAAATCACAACATTTCAAAAAACACAAAAAAAACCAAAATATTCCCAAAGATACAAAAAAATCAAATATCCAACAAAATCCAAGCAATAAAACCATTCCACATCAAATCATCAAAATCAAATTCTTCCAATCAAATCAATCTCAATCAACCAATCCATCACATCAAATCAAAACAAATCCAATAATATCATCATCAAATCAAGCCAATCTATCAATCATCCAATCTATCAAACAATCAAAAGAAAATTATCAAACATCCAATCAATCCCAATCAATCTATAACTTGATCAATCCAATCCATATCATCCCATCAATAAAACACAAATAAGAACTACATCTCATTTCTATCGTTAAGTGCCTTGATCCCGTGGACACGGGTATGTAGGCAATCTAGAGCATGAAAAAATTGCCTAGATTCAGGCACAAGACGATATTCCTCTTTCTTCTTTCATCATTCTTCTATCATCTATCATCATAATCACTTCTTCAATCCAATCCAATCAATCCTTCATCAATCTCCATCAATTCATCATCCAACCAAATCATTCCAAGTAATAATCCAAATGCAAGTTATCCTTTATCCATACCAATCAAGTTAATCAATCTTGTCAAATTATCCAATCACATCAATGGTCTTGATCCTAATCTTGTTGTAAGACAAATCAATCAATCATCATCATCATTATCATCAATGGGATGTATCATTCCCACATCCTTCTGTTGATCTAGGGATATATCGTTCCCCGCAATGACAACACTATCATCAAACAATCAATCATTGGTTTATAGCTTGACAAGGGCTATACCTTGTTTGTTTTTGTATCATTTGTGCATGCATGCTTGCTTGCTTGTGTGTGTTATCATTTTAAACTTGCATTTATTTCTAAATCCAACCCAGCTAATATTCATATCTTGTATCTAGACAAGGTTGTATTATGCTAGGGAACAAGACACATCGTCACCTTGGTCCTTATACCTTGGTGCATAATGTCTCGTGCTATATCAAACATCATGGTTGCTCATTTTCATTGCAGCATAACACATCCTTCCCTTTCCTCTATCCATTTCCTTACCTTTCTTCCTTGACCAATTCCTTTCATTTCGAGAGCATACACATGTTTGTCCAACCTGCCTATCCTCTCGAGGGGGCATCATCACCCTATCCTTTTCCTCTATCTGTTTCCTTAACTTCTTTGAAATGATGTTACTCGAGTTAAATCTTATCATCTCGCAACATCATCTCAAAAAGGGGCAAATGTAGACACTGAAAATTATCTAGGTCTTGTTTACACGACCTTATATGTCTTTGCCCTAGGTCCTGGTTACATAACACCTTATCGACATGACATTGTGCATTTTGTCCTAGGTCCTAGGTCATCCAACCTCATCCCACTTAATCTCATTTATCCCTAGGTCCTAGTTCATCCCATCTTAATCATCTTCCTGATTAATTAAATAAACCCATTTTATTTAATTAATCCCACTTGATCACATTCCAATTAACTAAATGAATCCCATTTGTTTAGTTAATAATCCCCCTTCACATGTCTCACATAATTCAAATTAAAAATTTGAATTATTCCCTCACCTCTCATCACATTGTGACACATGTTGCATGTCTCCATCTTCCACTTAATAGGTCTTCACATGTAAAACTAATTCAAATTTTGAATTAGATTACTTTTATTCTCCATCACACAGTTGTCATGTGACTACAATCCCTCTTTGAGTGGGAAACCCTAATACAACCCTAATCGATCTTGACCATCCATATCCTCCATCATAACTCTAAATCAGCCATATCCTATAAACCTAGCCTCCTTTAAGCCATTTGGATCGAATCTTCTTCTAGCAACCTTACTCTGCCAAATTTTCCTCTCAATCTCTCATACACCTATCTTGCATTCATCCAATCTTCCATCTATCTATCCCTATCCTACCATTATGCTGCAGAATCAAGCAACCAACATTCATCTATTTGGGTATAGCTAGAGTGCTTTGGTTGCGACATTCTCAACCCTATCAATGGATCATGAGTCATATGAGGTTTACATTTGTTACCATTTCCTTCATGCCAATTTTTTACGATTTCATTTGGCACACCCGGTCTCGGATCTAATCGTGAGTTTTTTTGCAGATTTTGTTGTCAAAATTTTGTTTTTTCTCTAACCCTAGGTTGTCAATTTTTACAAGTTTTGGGGGTGAGCTATTGCAGGTAGCTTCTTAGGTGAAAACTAACCTCACCATCAGGATCAAGATGCTAATTCCATGCATTTTGATTGTAAATTTACCTATGTTTTGTGACTGAAATTTTTTGAAAAAATTTGAAAATTTTTTAGGGCCACAGGCTGTACAGTACGGATCTGTGACCCCTATCCATATTGATACTGTGTAGTGTTTGGGTCACTGTCTGTTTGTAGGGAAAAACTTCATCGCCGCCATTGGTGGTCTGCTCCTCCACCACCACTCCATACCCTTATTCCTCCGCTTATGTTTGAGGGTTTGGCATAAATTTTTAGTTTTTCATTGCAAGCTTAATAAAGCCCTGGTCACAGCTTGAAACCCTAATCTCCACTAAGCTGCAATCACCACCTCTTTCCTGCAGTCACTACCACATCATCTCACGCCGCTCTACCTGGTCGTGGCTTGGTTGCCACTGATTTCAACCTGTCGCCTCCCTATGCGTCTGATTGCCACTGTTGGCCATTGGGTCGACGATTTCATCTCACAAACACGGCTGTTTGTTATAGTTTCCTTGTGGTCATAGGGATTGACTACTTTTTCTAACCTAAGCTAAAGGCTTAGCTCCCAGCTTTATGCCCTAGTCACCATCAACTTTTGTCTGCCTCTTGGCACCTTTAGCCCATGGTTCTATGAACACAGGTAGGGGCTAGCATTAGCACCCTCCCTTTCTTTTTTTTGCACTGTTGGCACCCTTGGTCATATGGATGACCAAGGGTTCTTCCTATCTTAACTACCAACACAAACAACAAACATTAACCACTTGCCAGACTACTACATGTGACTAATTCAGTCCAAACCATTGACAGTTAGAACAAACAGTCAGGCTTGTCATTTTCCCTCACATGCCCTAATAGGGCCTTTTTTTCAAATTTGCACAACTTTTGCATACGGTAACAAAATCGCATGAAATTGGTGGAGTTGGAAAGAGGATACAAAGCACTTCGCAACGGTTGATGAATTTTTAGGTGACTATACCATTTTACAGAATTTTTTCACAATCAAATCTCAACTTACATTTAAACTTCAAACACACATAACTTTTGTATTTTTGATCAAATTTTTGCGAATTGTTTTTTAAAATTGCATAGAATTTCCTAAAGAATCTGCTGATTCCAATCATTTTTCTGTATCAGGTCATTTTCTTCAGGTTTTTATTAGATTTCACTTTTTCACATAACGGTCTCCTATGCACTTTTACTTGTTCATTTTTCAATTTTGTGACTTGTAGGTGACCTCACAAGGCTGGAACAACATCAGGATCAGTAAATACAGAAATTTGGACAGTGAATTAATCAGGTGCACTCATTCTATTTCTCATTTCTTCATAATCTTGTTTGCAAACACATTTCAATTTGGGACATAAAACAAATCATTGTTTATATACACATTTCGATTTGGGCTTAAAATGAATATTGCTTTAGCAATCACATCAAAAAAATTGGGCTAAAACAAACCAGTGTCTTCTATCACATTTGGATTTTGGATTTAAAAAGAACAAGTGCTTGAAGTGTCTTCTTCACACATTCAATTTCTAAGGGTTAATTTACAAATGTGAGTGTGAGTCAAGTGTGTGTGTGTATTCTGTCTCCTCATACCACAAGGTGATCTTGGAGATCAAAAACACCTCACTTGATTTGCTTTTATTTACCCTTCTTAGGAGGCCTCCTTGTAGACACACCACTCCAAGGGATGACCTCATTCGAGGCTGAATCGAAAGACACCCTCATTTGGAAGCTTTGAATCTTGTCACTCTTGGCTAAGCCCCAAAGAACTTTATACCTTTGGGAAGTGAAGGTAAAGCATGGGTTACCCCTTTCTCCCGACTGTGTGGTAGGATTTCACTTTCAAATTCCTAGTCAACCTCGTGTAAACATAGCCCGCAAACCTAATTGGCCATACCCTATTTCAACCTAGACATTAGGGCTTGTTGATGTGTCTTCCACGTTTGCTTGTTTAATCATCATCACATTTCATTTTTCAAAATCCAAAATTGCTTATGTGTCTTGCGTGAGTGAATCATGTTTGTACATGTGTGATCATTTGATTGAACATTTCCGCATCAAGCTAAACACCAAACACATAAGAAAAGTCATTCAACTCATTCTTCCAACACATTCAAATCTAATCACATTCATCCTAATCACTCATTTTTAGCCATTTCATTCCTAATCATATCCAAGTCATCATTCCATCACATCACCATCATCCTAGTCATTACACATCATCCAATCATTCCAAGCCAAATCACATCCCAACTACTTTCATCCCAATCCAAATCCAAATCAACCTAATCAAAAATCAAGGCTTTAGTTGATAATCATCAATAGTTATCTGAACTTGCTTGAGATCATTAGTCTATCTTAAGTAAGTCATCCAATTAAATCAATCCAATCAACTCTCTATTACTTAAGTGTCATTAGTCTACCTTAAGTATAGAGAATCAATCCAATCAACACTCTATTACTTAAGTGTCATTAGTCTACCTTAAGTATAGAGAATCAATCCAATCAACCCTCTTACTTGAGATCATTAGTCTATCTCAAGCATAGAGAGCCATCCATCAAAACAAAACAAATCAAATCATCCTAATGTCTTGAAATTTGATCCCAATCACTCCACATCATCACCTACATTTCTCATTTAACCACTTTCATCCCAATCCATTCATCCTAACCACCTCAATCCTAGTCATCATCCTAATCAATCCAAATCATACAATCTTGCCATTCTAAATCACATCCAAGTCATCCTAAATCAATCCTCATCATATCCTTGTCAATCTACATCAACAAATCAACATCATCCTACTCATCCTAGTCATCATTCTAGTCATTACATATCATCCAATCATTCCAAGCCAAATCACATCCCAACTACTTTCATCCCAATCAAAATCCAAATTAATCCAATCAGAAATCGAGACCTTAATTGATCATCATCAAATGTTATCCAAACTTGCTTGAGATCATTAGTCTATCTTGAGTAAGTCAACCAATCAAATCAATCCAATCAACCCTCTATTACTTAAGTGTCATTGGTCTACCGTAAGTATAGAGAATCAATCCAATCAACCCTCTTTATTGAGATCATTAGTCTATCTCAAGCATAGAGAGCCATCCATTAAAAAAAAAAAACAAATCAAATCATCCTAAGGTCTTGAAATTTGATCCCAATCACTCCACATCATCACCTACATTTCTCATTTAAACCATCTTCATCCCAATCCATTCATCCTAATCACCTCAATCCAAGTCATCCCACCTTGTTATCCCACATCACCCTTACCATTATCCTAAATCATCCTCATCACCTAACCTAATAATTCCACCATCATTCATCCTAATTCCTTCAAGTCATCCAATCTCATCATCCTAGTCATCTTCGACATCCTAATCATCATCACCATAGTCCTCATCATCCAAGTAAACCCCTAATCATTTCTATCCACTACACATCATCATTCCACCTAGCCAATCAATTATCCACATATACCACTTGTAAAAATGGACATGGAATTTCTAAACAAAACCTATGAGAATGATCCTTATGGCACCAAACGAATGCTTAACCAACTTAGGCAACTTAGTTGGTTATATAGAAATGGAGAAGATCCTATGTCACCACAACATCAACAATTCCCACAACATCAATTCCTAGGCCAATATCAACGATCCCACATTCAATCACAAGCCCAACAAGCACATAATCCAAAGACTAATGCTGCCACATCCATACCACAAATCACCCTCACTATTCCTAGCAACACCCCAAATGCAAGTACTTCCATAAGTCTACCATTCAATGATCCTAACTCCATTGGCATCATATCCCAACTGCTTTCTCAACAAACTTCCAACATCAACCAATGTCCACAACAATCCACCTCACAAGACCTTTCAGCTACAAGCCCTATCATGCCACATCAACACCAAACCTATCTGCATGACAATCAAATGTCCTTACACGAACAACAAGAAAGTCCAAATGGCCCTATGTACATTAAATAAGAAAGTCCAAGTCATCTTATGTAAGACCTAAAATCCTTTGACAAGGGAGAAACCAACCTAGAATGTGCCTCCTTTGAGTCACCTTCACCATGCAATCATATGCCAACACATGAGCCAACTAGTCCCATCCCAACACCTTTATCAAGCCCTTCATCGTCTTCATCACCTTCATCGCCATGTTCCACTAATTCTTCATTAAAAGATTCCATGGAAATACTTTTAGAGAAATTGGTCCAAGCAAATTTGATTGAGCTATGCCCACTCAAAGCATATTCTCCATTTATGATTAAACCTAGAGGGTATAATGAAAATCATTATTGTGCATACCATAGGTATAGAGGCCATACCATATCCACTTGTGTCCAATTTCAAAGATTGGTCAAGAACTTAGAAGATTGTGGTAAGGTTGTCTTGGATAAAACCAATCCCTCTAATTCCATTATCTTTCCATCTAGCCCAAATCCTAATCCCATTATCCATCCAACAAATCCTAATCCTAAGCCTTCAACTTCCACTATTATCATCCACCCCCTATATTGTCCATTCACCCATACCCTTGCAAAGGATGTGATCCACGGGCTACTAGAAAGGAATCAAACATTGTCATGTCATCAAACACCTATTCTTGAACTTCCCCATGAGTCTTTAAACACTTTCTCTAGTCTTCTAACCCCATCATTTGATCTATGAGCTATCAAGCTTATTAAAGAGCCTTCCACTTCCATTCAAGAAAACCAAGAGTTATGTCAAGAGCACGATCCTAAGCATGAAGAAACAATAGCCCCTAAATCTAATCAAGATCAAATCATCCCCATCCAATGTATCCATAACATGTACCTTCTTTATGATCAAGATGATACCTATGAAGGACCTATCCATGAGTTACTTGATCCTAGTCATACCCCCACAACTATCCATGAACAAGATACCCAAGACCTATATGCTCCATCTAATGGAAGTCTTGTTGACTTAGTTGAGCATTCACCCCATTTCATGGCCTTCATTCAAAGCAAAGAGACCACTCCACCTAGCCATGATCCCACAATGTCCACTTGTCATGATGAGACATGTGCCTCCAAAGAAAACATAGAAGATCAAACAAATAATTTGGATCCCAATGAACATAAGCAAGATCCTAATCATCCTTCCACATCCACCATTGATCCCGTTTCAAATCCACCATATCCTTTTAGCCTATCCACATTCATTCATGAGTGTTCCTCCTTAGAACACCAACAACCATTATCCACTTTACCTTCTCCATCCAATAATCAACTCAAGTCTAGTGTCCAAACTACACCTAGTCCTATAGTCAATTGCATGCTCCAAAACATGAACTACCAAGGTAAAGGCCTAGGCCTTCATGAACAAGGCATTTTGGAGCCAATCCATGTCAAGATCCCTCCTCGCTCATTTGGCCTTGGATACACACCCCAAGGTCAACAATCTAACAATGTTGGTACTTCCTCCACACTTCCTAAACCCACTTCCTTCCATCATAAACCCCATCATATTCCTAAAACATACGTTACCATTCCACATCCATCATCCTACAAATGTCAAAAGCATGTGACCATTCACCTTCCACCATCCACTTTACCTCCACTCCTTCCAACTCCTATTATCCGTCCATCCACTTTGCCACCATTTCTTCCAACACCTAACATACCTACCATTCATAAATTCCCTCACAATCCTAATCATTACCAACAAATGCACACATTGTCTAAACATGAAGCCTCCACTCATTCCACCAAACCCCCTTCCATCATGTCCATGAGATTCAAAATCAAAAGTTTGGATGCCTCTATCTATAAAGCTAAAAATCCTACCAAAAATCCGAAGGTCCTAATGCCTTAGAATATCAATCCAAAAAGTTAAAGCAAATACATTCAAAAATCCATCCAAGCCCATACGTCCAAAAGCAAAATGGTATGGGTACCTAAGCAAAAACCGAGCAAATCAAATGAGGCATCCACATCCCAAAAATCCCAACCATCCTCTTCCATTCAAAAATGCCATTCCATTCCAAAGTTTGAAATTCCTCCATCCCACATGCAAAGCAAAAATCATAAAAATACTAAGTCCATGTGGGTTCCAAAAGGCCTAAATCATCCATCTCCTAAGCAAACATCACCGTTGCTTCCTACACCACCATCCAATCAAAAGATTCCATGTTTAACATGGTGTGTGCAACCATTGGTCATGATTCCTTTCCATACCTCCATCACTCCATCATTCAATCATTATCCTACATATCTCCCCCATCACCTTCCTATGGTCCATGCTTTTGCATAAGTCCATCATAATCCACTTTCGATTCCTCCATAATCCACATCATAATCCACTATCTAGCTTATCCATCTCACTTTCATACCATCACTTACCAACATTGATGAGCACATTTGACATGGTCCATGCGACATTCCTATCCAATGGGACTATCACCTTTCATGGCACTAGACACTTGAGTCCCTCTCATCCATATCCACCTTCCATCCAAAAAGTCAAAAAAGTCAAAAAATAAATCAAAAAATAAAAAAAATCAATAAAGTAAATATAAATCCCTTCGTCCAACGGTGAAAACCTGGCAAACGAATGCCTTGGATAAGTAGCATGATGAAAACCTAGCAAACAGGCGTCATGTGTAGGTTGATCTTCTATGTCACTTACACTTGGGGGCACCTTGTCTCATCCAAACTATCTATCCCATTATATCATTTTCCATCCTATCATGTCTTATACTATCTTATCCTACAATCCTTATCTATTACACCCACCTACATTCCTATCAAATTGAGTCCATCCATCCTCCCTTCCTCCTTTTGATTTTGATAAAGACATGGGGGTAAATTGTTGACAAATGTTTTGGGTATCTCTTGACATACCTTCTCTTGACATTATCCTATCATCCCTTCCAAACCAATCCTCTCATTATCCTCTTGTCATTACCCATTTATCCATCTTAGCCAATCTATCCTATCATCCCATTGTCCTAAGTATTGTCATGAAAAAGCCTAAGTCTACTACCTAGACTGAGGCATGTTATTCCTATGCAACATAGTCCTTGGAGATCACATCCTTTCTCTATTAAGCATACATCCATTCCATTCCATAGCCTATCCTTTTATCCTATCCATTTATCCTGATCCTTTCATCCATCTACTATCATCCATCCTTTTGTCCAATCCCATTCATTACCTTGCACCTAGACTTGGTTCCCCTTGTCATTGGTATCTAGCATAAAGACTACCCAAATTGTAAATCCAATGCCATCCCAAAACATGTCAAAATTCAAAAAAATAAAAATATCCCAAAAAATCACAAAAAAGTCAAAATATCCCAAAAGTCCAAAAAAATCAAAACATTTCAAAATCACAAAAAAATCAAAATATCCCAAAAATATTAAAAATCAAAACATTTCAAAATCACAAAAAATCAAAATATCCCAAAAATCCAAAAAATCACAACATTTCAAAAAACACAAAAAAAAACAAAATATTCCCAAAGATACAAAAAAATCAAATATCCAACAAAATCCAAGCAATAAAACCATTCCACATCAAATCATCAAAATCACATTCTTTCAATCAAATCAATCCCAATCAATCAATCCATCACATCAAATCAAAACAAATCCAATAATATCATCATCAAATCAAGCCAATCTATCAATCATCCAATCTATCAAACAATCAAAAGAAAATTATCAAACATCCAATCAATCCCAATCAATCTATAACTTGATCAATCCAATCCATATCATCCCATCAATAAAACACAAATCAGAACTACATCTCATTTCTATCATTAAGTGCCTTGATCCCATGGACACGGGTATGTAGGCAATCTAGAGCATGAAAGAAGTGCCTAGATTCAGGCACAAGACGATATTCCTCTTTCTTCTTTCATCATTCTTCTATCATCTATCATCATAATCACTTCTTCAATCCAATCCAATCAATTCTTCATCAATCTCCATCAATTCATTATCCAACCAAATCATTCCAAGCAATAATCCAAATGCAAGTTATCCTTTATCCATACTAATCAAATTAATCAATCTTGTCAAATTATCCAATCACATCAATGGTCTTAATCCTAATCTTGTTGTAAGCCAAATGAATCAATCATCATGATCTAAATTTTAATGGAGAATTCAAATAACAATACCTAGCATTGGCCCTGTGGTATTGTAAAAATAAATAAAATGCTCAATGTGCAAAACTTGTAAGAAGTTGCAAGCAACCAAAGAGGATTTCTTATTGCATCAAAAGTTGAATATATACAATGAGAAAGAATGTGAAAGGTCACCTTATCCATAGAATTTGAAATGGATAGTTGGAAGGTTACAAAACTACTAAAATTCAAATTTTCAAATTTTTTCAAAATTTCAAAAAAACTACTAAATTTTGGACCCCACTAGGCAGGGTCATAACTTCTAGCCAGCTAGTTGAAATCTAGACATTTTGGACTCATTGGACAGATCTCCTGAAGAGCTAGATTGAGTTGTGTTAAGCCTTGCCTGCGGCTACCACTCAAATGCAACTGGAGAAAGTCTTGACCCCAAATTCCACTCCAAAGGCCTCCGAAAATGCCAATTACTAGGATGTAGACAAAACTAGAAAAAAATACTGAAAAACTAGAATATAGTTGCATGAACAAATTTCACCCTAATGCTTCTGAATCTCTGCGGGATCATTACTTATCCCTTAAGAGGCAATGGGCCCCATTACATTTGTGTATTGTAGCAGATGAGGAAATTTCTTCTCAATCTGGTCCTTAGTGAACCATTTTCCTTGATGTGGAAGTTGTCCTACCTGTACCACCCGATAGAGAGGAATCTATTGTTTCTTCAATGTTTTCACCACAACATCAATAATCTAATCACACTTGAGAGGGGCAGTAGTGTCTGGATTCAACTCTGAGCAACTTATATGTTCTACAACATCTGAAGTCTCCAACAATGGTGGAAAATATGGCCGCAACAATTCAACATTGAAAACAGGATGTAGTCCAAGAAAAGATGGAAGATTGAGTTCAAAAGCATTTTCACCAACTTGTTTGATGATGGTGTATGGACCATATCGAATAGGATGGAGTTTCTTGTGAGGCCCTTGAAGTCTTTCTTTCCAAATATGAAGCCAAACCTTCTCCCCAACCTTAAACTGATGAGGTGTACAATGCTGATCATGTCTGTCCTTGTATTTCTGATTACTATATTGTAGTATCTCATGGACTTGTTGCTCAATATGGCGTATCTTCTCCACAAACTTAGTTTCCCTGTCTGCCTCTTTTTCTAAATGTGTTGATAGGTCACTCAACATAGTCAGCAATGCTACATCAATTGGAGGCAATGGTTGGTAGCCAAGACATACCTCAAATGGATTGTGCCCTGTGGAACCATGTAGTGCTCGATTGTAACTATGTTGTACATATGGAAAGATTTCATCCCAAGTTCGAGGATGTTTGGAATGGTACATCCGCAAAATGTGAATGATCATCTGATTCATCACGTCAGTCTGCCCATCTGTTTGGGGATGGAAGGTAGTGGATTTTGTCAACTTTGTGTCCATCAAGGCCCAAAGTGCTGACCAAAAATTGCTATGAAATCTACTATCCCTATCAGATATGATGGTTTGTGTGCAATCCAAAGTGTACCCAAACATTCTCAAAGAAAAGCTTGGCAGTTTCTTCCGTAGAGACTCCTTTCTTGCAAGCCACTATGACAGCCATTTTTGAAAACCTGTCTACCACCACATATACACAATCATGCCCACGTCTGTAGAAGGTAGTCCAGACATGAAATCCATTGAAACTGAATGCCAAGGTTGGTCAGGGACTGGAAGAGGTGTATACAATCCTTGTTTACGATTGGCAGGCTTTGCAATGGCACAAGAAGTACAAGATCAGATGTATAAAATAACATCATGTCTCAATTTGGGCCAATAAAAATACCTTTGAAGTACAGCAATAGTCTTCTCCACCCTGAAGTGTCCTGCAACACAGCTGTAGTGTGCCTCCCATATCATCTTTTGCCGCTCCTTGGTTGGAACACATATGTGTCCCATATGACAGAGAATCCCGTCCTTCAAGTAGAAATTAGTGGCTTGTTTTCCCTCTGCTAGATTGTTGTAGATCTCAGCAAAATTAGGATCTGTGCCATACAACTAAGGCCAATTTGTTGTGTGGTGGCCACAAGAATCCAATACTACTATCAGGGCTGTGATCGGAGGTCTACTCAAATAGTCTACAACTTTGTTAGTAGCTCCCTTCTTGTGGTAGATATTGAGATGAAATTGTTGTAAGTAGGAAGACCATCTTTGATGCCTATCATTTTGTAGCTTCCCTTGTGTTTGTAGAAATTGCAGAGGTTTATGATCCATGTGAATGATAGTCTCCTTCCCTAGAATGTAGTGTTTCCATTGTTTGCAAGCTTGCACAATAGCATACAACCCCTTATCATAGGTGGGGTACTTACGCATTGTGTCAGAGAAAGTCTCACTATGGTAGGCAACTAGATGCCTGTGTTGCATGAGAACTGCTCCTAGTGCATAATCTGAAGCATCTGTTTCAATTTGAAAAGATTGTTGCAAATCTGGGAGTGCTAGAACTAGTGCAGAACATAGCCTCATCTTCAACTCCATGAATGCTTTTTGTTGTACCTCTGTCTAGCAAAATTTTGTCCTTGGTCCTCCTCTCAGTGCCTGATTCATAGGGCATTCCAAATGTGAAAAACCAAGTACAAATCTCTGATAGAAATTGGCTAGACCCAAGAAGCTACGAAGTTATGTGAGACTTTTGGGAGATGGCCAATCTTTGAGAACCTGTATATTTTCAGGGTCCACACGAATGCCCATTCTATCCACAATGTATCCCAAATACTAAATACTCTCCATGCCAAAAGAACACTTATCTTTGTTAGCATATAGTTTGTGTTGTTGCAAGGTTGAAAGCACTTGTTGAACATGTTGCAGATGGTCACCCCATGTTTTGCTAAAGATGAGTATGTCATCTAAATAGATGACAACAAAAGAACCAATGAATGGTCTGAGGACATCATCCATCATCTCATGAATGTGGTAGGGGCATTGGTCAAGCCAAAAGGCATGACTAGCCACTCAAACAACCCTTCCTTGGATTTGAAAGCAGTCTTCCACACATCTGATTGCTCAACTGGGACTTGGTGATATCCAGATTTCAAGTCAATTTTGGTGAAAAAAATTTCCCCCCTGAGCTGGTCTAGCAAATCATCAATGCAAGAGAGTGGATATCAGTTCTTCACAGTGATCTTGTTGAGAATCCGATAATCAATACAAAGTCTCCACATTCCATCCTTCTTTTTGGCCAAAACAATTGGACTTCCACATGGTGAAGCACTTGGGCGAATATGTCCTTTCTGGATCAACTCTTGAATCTGCCACTTGATTTCTTCATTCCCCAAAACTGAACTTCTGTACAGTGGCCCATCTGGTAATGGTGTCCCTAGAATTAGATCAATCCGATGCTTCACTTGGCAGTGTAGTGGTACCCCTGTTGGTGAATTGAATACATCCTGATATGTTGACAATATTTTCTCCATCTGTTTCTATTCAGCTATGGTAGGGGACACTTTGGTATGATAGCTGGCAACAACGGACCTTGCCTCCTTAGGTCGAACCATTAGTAGGACAAATTTTCCAGTGTGATCAATCAAATGCTTACATTGTTTTGTAGTAATCAAAGATACTGGTTCTACAGGACTTACCTCAAGTATTTGATACCTCTTTTCTCCCAACTTGATGGTAACGTTGCGTGGCCTTGACTCATAGACTCCATGGCGCTTGTACATGTATGGGTGCCCCAACAATACATCACATACATCCAATGCCATATCACATATTACTTCATATTTGAATGGCTTGATAGAATAAGGTAAGCGGCACTGTTTATTCACCAAGATGTCTTGTCCCTGACTTGCCCATCCCATATGATATGGCTGTGGATGTCGTGTTGTCTATAGATTCAATCTTTTCACAGTTTCAGCAGAGATCAAATTCTTTTGGCTTCCACTATCCATAATGAAATGAAGAGCCTTTCTGTTTACCCACATATTTGAGTGGAACAAGAATTCATCATCTTCACGAGGCATGACTTTGGCAATGGCAACTATGGCATGTGGGTCAGCCTCAATGATTTGTTCACCCTCAATTTGTTCACAAGGATTTGTAGGCAGCGACTCCTATTCTGTCTCTCCTTGATAGATTTCTTCCAACAAAGTATTCGTGGCATGGTAGTCTTTAGTGTTATGACTAGGGCTCTTATGCAATTCACACATCTTATGCTTACCCTTATTTGTTGTTGATGAGGTCTGTGAGGAAAAGTCCTTGGTTGTCTGTTTACCACCAAATTTGTTACCACCTTCACCCTTGAATTTGTTGTTTGAGGGATAATCTTTCTTCCTGTTTTGTTTGAATTTCTCCTCTATTTTTACTGCATATTTGAAGGCGGTACCCAAGGTCTCAATATGTAAGAAATCCATTTCTGTCTGGATATACCGATGAAGCCCACTATGATACTTCAATACCCGATGCTTTTCTGTGTCACGGATTCCCAATTTTGCAGAAAGTGCATGAAATGTATTTGTATAATCTTGAATAAATTGATCCTTCTTTTGTCGAAGTAATTACCATTGCATGTACTTCTCCTCATATGAATTTTTAGGGTAGCATTCCTCCTTTATGTATTCCACAAATTCTCCCCATGTGGGATTGTCATCCTCCAACGTTTTAAATCCTTGGCTATCAAGGCCATCATCCCTAGCTAGTAGTCTATTTTCCCAAGATTGTTTCACATGTTCCTTAGCTTTGAGGAGTGCAAAGGTTATTTTTTCAACATCTGTGAAGTGGTTTATAGAAAAATATTTCTCTAATTTTGATAGCCAATCATCAACAGCATCTGCATTAATTTTTCCTTCAAAATTTGGAATGTCAAAATTTACTTGTACCTTGAATGGGGTGTGACCATGAAATGGCGCTCCAGCTGCACCTTCTGGTTGATGATTTCATTGTAGAATTCGAGAGAATTTAGTCATCATATCCTCATGTTGCTTTGCCAAAGCTTCTTGTACCAGCTCCTTGAAAGGGTCAGATCCATCTCCTTGTTCTCCCATCTTCAGTCGTGTGCGTCTCAAGGGTAGGTAATCTGAAGGGTCTCTTGTCTGCAATCCCAACCTTGCATAACTAGACCATGTACGATGTGACATACAGGAGCAAACCACTTTGATACCACTAATCTAAATTTTAATGGAGAATTTAGATAACAATACCTAGCACTGGGCCTGTGGTATTGTAAAAATAAACAAAATGCTTAATGTGCAGAACTTGTAAGAAGTTGCAGGCAACCAAAGAGGATTTCTTATTGCATCAAAAGTTGAATATATACAATGAGCAAGAATGTGAAAGGTCACCTTATCCATAGAATTTGAAATGGATAGTTGAAAGGTGACAAAACTAATAAAATTCAAATTTTCCATTTTTTTCAAAATTTCAAAAAAACTACTAAATTTTGGACCCCACTAGGCAGGGTCATAACTTCTAGCCAGGTAGTCAAAATCTAGACATTTTAGACTCGTTGGAAAGATCTCCTAAAGAGCTAGATTGAGTTGCATTAAGTCTTACCTGTGGCTACCACTCAAAAGAAACTGGAGAAAGTCTTGACCCCAAATTCCACTCCAAAGGCCTTCGAAAATGCCAATTACTAAGATGTAGAGAAAACTAGAATATAGTTGCATGAACAAATTTCACCCTAATGCTTATGAATCTCTGCGGGATTGGTGTAGGAGCACCAAGACATCTAGGATTTGGTTGATCTTCAAGTAGTTTGTCTTGTTTAAATAAGGTCCTTGAGACCATTCAATGTTATAATAAGGCTTGAAAGCCATGCATGTAAATGGACTATGTCCAAAAGACTATAAGACTACTACTGTCATGTTGTAAGTCCCAATGAGGACAGTCATGTGGTAAGAGGCAATCATAGGTTTCTTTGAGTTTGAAGCCTTCCTAGAGTATGTAGGAGGAAATCCTCTTAGTTGGAGGCATGTCAAAGGTGTGGAGGTGTGTTAAAACCTTGTCCAAAGGTTAACCATATCTTAAAAGCATTGTTAAACACAAAAACTGTAGATACAATCCAAAAGAAGATAGTTACTATTTTGTTGCAGTTAGAAACAAGAAGGAAGCTTGATGGTTGGGCAGTTTTCATTGACCCCAACCACTCCAGACAACTTCATGCAAATGTTGAGGCTTATTTTAAGCCTGCCAAGGTGTATTGTAAGCGAGACATCTGGTGGTTGGCAAGAAATAACAAAAACAATTGTTTTCCTGCCTTTTTCTGTGTTTTTTCTGCTTTTCCAGTCTGTACTTGCGCCTGTACGGATTTGTCATAATCCATGAATGTAGTGGATGGTTAGAGGTGTGAGATAGCTTGGATTTGAATCTGGTTTGGAGACTTGACACTGCACTAGGAGGAAGAAATCGTTAGTTTTCTATTGACTGTCCTAAAACCTAAGTTAGGGTTCTTCTGAGCAACCCGATGGATCTCTCCTCATTCCACTGATCTTTTCTATTTATGATCAGTGGAATGGGTTGTATGATAGTTAATGCAAGGCCTTGTAAAGGTTGTGGAGGCAAGAAGACGGTTGGGACTGAGTTTTCCATGTAGATGACTCTGCAAAGCTGTGTGTTGAGACTTGGAGAAGAGAACAACAGCAAATTGATGGTGACCACTGACTGTGGAGGCAGAAACCCTATGAAATGTTAGTCATTGCTGCTAATGCAAGGTGATCTAGGTCCTGCAACGATCCTGTGATAGAGGATAGAACAAAATCCTCCATGAAACCTGTTCTTTCTGCCTACATCTGTCTCTGACAGTCAACTTTGAAGACAGTCACCACAAGGAAGAAACTAGGTAAGTTATGTGTGTTATTGGTTTGTCAATGAAGGCATTAGATGTGTCTGACATGTTATTGTTTTGGCTGGTTGTATAAGATTGAGTTGTCCTAATAGAGATCACCAAGAGAAGGTTATTGTGACTGTTATCCTAATGGAACAACAATGTTATGACTATCTTGAAGACTGCTGTCCTACAGACCCTGCACAGTGGGTTGGATGAAGCCTTGAATGGAGTTAGGCACCCTAAGATAAGTGTCTTCAAGTCTACTCCCTTTTATATCATGAACATGTATAAGTTGTTGTAGTAAAGCCCTTCATGGTGAGAAGTCTGAATCCCTAGTAAAAAATAGTGAACCTTGAGAATAGTTCCATTGAAGTTTTGAAGTATGCTTTTGTTGTCCTAGATGCTCTGCATCATTTGTGGTATCAAAGAAAGTTAGTAGATCCTTGAGGGTGTAGTAGGGTCTTGTGAAATAGTAAGGGTTTGTGAGATTTGTAAGGATGCCTCCAAAGAATCAGATGGCTAGGGAGAATAGTGAGTTGAGAGAAGCCTTAGAGGCTAGAGAAAACGAGTTGAGGGATAGAAGAGAGCAGGATGTTGCAAGGGAAAGAGAGTTGAGGCAAGTGAGAAGAGAGAATGCATCAATTTTGGCAAGATTGGAAGCATTAGAGAAGAATCCTAGAAGGGATGAGCAAGATGATCAAGAAGGAGATGAGGAGACTGATGAGAATCCTCCTGAGGATGAATTAGATCCTGAAGAGAAGAAATTTGTGAGATTGCTGAAGGCAGTTCAAGGTAGTGGAACAAAGGCAAACATAGAGTTACCTATCTATCAAGGGAAGATGGATAGTGAAGAGCTATTATGGTGGATAGATGCCCTTGAAAATTTCTTTGAGTATGAGGAAATGAGTGATGAGAAGAAGATCAAATTTGCAAAAACAAAACTGAGAGCAATAGCACTCACATGGTGGAGTAGTGTGCAAACAGAAAGAGTGGCTAGAGGTGGAACAAGAATCACTTCTTGGGGTAGGATGAAGGATATGATGAAGGATCAGTTTCTTCCATCTAATTACTCCATTCAAACAAAGAGGATGAGCCAGAATTTGAAGCAAAAGGACATGGATGTTATGTCCTATACTGAGCAATTTCATAAGCTTAGTATTAGAGGAGGATTGGAAGATGAAGAAGAGAAAGTGGCAAGATACCTTAATGGGATTAGGTATAACTTGCAAGATGAAATTGGTTTGACAGTACCAAAATCACTTGGGGAATCTTTTTAGTTAGCTATCAGGGCTGAAGAAAGGGTAAAGAGGAAGCAAGAAAGACAAGGAGGTAGTGGAAGAGGATATAGAGGTAGGGGCAGACCTACTAATGAAGTACAGAACAGCAATGAGAAAGGTAAGGAGTTTTCTGTAGATTAGAGAGGTGGATATAGAGGTGGAGGTAGATTTGGATCAGGTAGAGGAGTATTCACAGGTAGATGTTATCATTGCAATGAAGTGGGACACACATCTTTCAAATGTCCTAAGAAGGATGATGCTGATAAAAGTAAGGATAGAAGAGTTCACTTGGCACAAGAGGAGGAGAAGCCAGAAGAACTGGAAATGTTGTCAGCCTCTCCAGTAATGGTTGGAGAAATGCTCATGGTGGAAAAAGGTAAAATACAGCAACCACCATAGGTATCTATTTTTAAAACTAATTGTTTAAGCCATGGAAAGATATGCAAGTTGATTATAGATTCAGGTTCCCATGATAATCTAGTTTCTTGGGAAATGGTGCATAAGTTGGGATTGAAAACATTTGATCATCCTAGTCCTTACAATGTCACTTGGGTGAGTCAAGAGCAGCAAGTAAGGGTTACTAAGAAGGCATATGTTGATTTTTCCATTGGTCCATATCAGGATTATGTTTTGTGTGATGTCATTTCAATGACATGTGGGCATATCATTTTGGGTAGACCATGGCAACACTTAAGGAGGATAATTCATGATGGTTATACTAATGACTATTTGGTGCACAAAGATGGTAGAAAGTTCAAACTAATGCCTTTGCCTTGTGAAGACAAGAAGGAACATGTTACTATTTGTTTTGGAGAGAAATTGCAGTTGAATGTGTAGGTTAAGGATGATGGGAAACAACCAGAACAGTTGCAGTTGAAGAAGATGGAAGACAATCCTAAAGAATAGCAGGTTTGGGACTTGAGTTATGTCAAGATTGGGGACATTGACTGTCCTATAAGGAGGCAAAAGAAGGAAGGCAAACATCAGATAGTATAGAGAGGAATAAATTAGAACCTCAAGTTGGGAATAACAGAAGCATTGCAGCAGTAGGGTCCTAGACAAGGACACCAAAATAGGTTTTATGGTACTAACACTATTTATAGGAGCCATGCAGGTTGGAGAAGTAGAAGGATCACACTTGGAGAGTTCATGTTTCCTAGTTAGAGGAACATCCCAACAACATTGAAGAATGGTTGGAGCAGATCCCATAACTCTTGGGACAAGAGTTTTCATTATGCCGGGGAGTATGGTGCAGAAGCACCAAGACATCTAGGATTTGGTTGATCTTCAAGTAGTTTGTCTTGTTTAAATAAGGTCCTTGAGACCATTCAATGTTATAATACGGCTTGAAAGCCATGCATGTAAATGGAATATGTCCAAAAGACTATAAGACTACTATTGTCATGTTGTAAGTCCCAATGAGGACAGTCATGTGGTAAGAGGCAATCATAGGTTTCTTTGAGTTTGAAGCCTTCCTAGAGTATGTAGGAGGAAATCCTCTTAGTTGGAGGCTTGTCAAAGGTGTGGAGGTGTGTTAAAACCTTGTCCAAAGGTTAACCATATCTTAAAAGCATTGTTAAACACAAAAACTGTCAATACAATCCAAAAGAAGACAGTTACTATTTTGTTGTAGTTAGAAACAAGAAGGAAGCTCGATGGTTGGGCAGTTTTCATCGACCCCAACCACTCCAGACAACTTCATGCAAATGTTGAGGCTTATTTTAAGCCTGCCAAGGTGTATTGTAAGCGAGACATCTGGTGGTTGGCAAGAAATAACAAAAACAATTGTTTTCCTGTCTTTTTCTGTGTTTTTTCTGCTTTTCCAGTCCGTACTTGCACCTGTACGGATTTGTCATAATCCATGAATGCAGTGGATGGTTAGAGGTGTGAGATAGCTTGGATTTGAATCTGGTTTGGAGACTTGACATTGCACTAGGAGGAAGAAATCGTTAGTTTTCTATTGACTGTCCTAAAACCTAAGTTAGGGTTCTTCTGAGCAACCCGATGGATCTCTCCTCATTCCACTGATCTTTTCTGTTTATGATCAGTGGAATGGGTTGTATGATAGTTAATGCAAGGCCTTGTAAAGGTTGTGGAGGCAGGAAGACGGTTGGGACTAAGTTTTCCATGTAGATGACTCTGTAGAGCTGTGTGTTGAGACTTGGAGAAGAGAACAATAGCAAATTAATGGTGACCATTGACTGTGGAGGCACAAACCCTATGAAATGTTAGTCATTGTTGCTAATGCAAGGTGATCTAGGTCCTGCAAGGATCCTGTGATAGAGGATAGAACAAAGTCCTCCATGAAACCTGTTCTTTCTGCCTACATCTGTCTCTGACAGTCAACTTTGAAGACAGTCACCACAAGGAAGAAACTAGGTAAGTTATGTGTGTTATTGGTTTGTCAATGAAGGCATTAGATGTGTGTGACATGTTATTGGTTTGGATGGTTGTATAAGATTGAGTTGTCCTAATAGAGATCACCAAGAGAAGGTTATTGTGACTGTTATCCCAATGGAACAACAATGTTATGACTATCTTGAAGACTGCTGTCCTGCAGACCCTGCACAGTGGGTTGGATGAAGCCTTGAATGGAGTTAGGCACCCTAAGATAAGTGTCTTGAATTCTACTCCCTTTTATATCATGAACATGTATAAGTCGTTGTAGTAAATTCCTTCATGGTGAGAAGTCTGAATCGCTAGTAAAAAATAGTGAACCTTGAGAACGGTTCCATTGAAGTTTTGAAGTATGCTTCTGCTGTCCTAGATGCTTTGCATCAGGGATCACATCATCATCATTATCATCAATGGGATATATCATTCCCACATCCTTGTGTTGATCTAGGGATATATCATTCCCTGCAATGACAACACTCATCAAACAATCAATCATTGGTTTATAGCTTGACAGGTGCAATAGTATGTTTGTTTTTGTGTCATTTGTGCATGCATGCTTGCTTGCTTATGTGTGTTATCATTTTCAATTTGCATTTGTATCTAAATCCAACCCAGCTAATATTCATATCTTGTATCTAGACAAGGTTGTATTATGCTGGGGAACAAGACACATCGTCACCTTGGTCCTTATACCTTGGTGCATAATGTCTCGTGCTATATCAAACATCATGGTTGCTCATTTTCATTGCAGCATAACACATCCTTCCCTTTCCTCTATCCATTTCCTTACCTTTCTTCCTTGACCAATTCCTTTCATTTTGAGAGCATACACATGTTTGTCCAACCTGCCTATCCTCTCGAGGGGGCATCATCACCCTATCCTTTTCCTCTATCTGTTTCCTTAACTTCTTTGAAATGATGTTACTCGAGTTAAATCTTATCATCTCGCAACATCATCTCAAAAAGGGGCAAATGTAGACACTGAAAATTATCTAGGTCTTGTTTACATATGACATAAGGTTTTTCCACCCCTAAAATCTCTCCTATTTGAAAAAATTAAATTAAGATTTTAAATAAATTAAAAATATATATATTTCATTAAACTATGCACATGTTCTCTCAAAATAAAAAAAGATAATAACTAAAAACACTCAAAAGCTAATCCATGTTAATTTTTTTTTTAAGTTGAGTTATATGAAATAAATGTTTTTATTGTTTTGTTTTTTTGGAGTTGAGTTATAGAAAAAAAAGTTTCTAAAATTTTATTGTTTATTTTGAATTAGATTTTTTTAAGTTTTGATTTATATAAATAAATATTTCTAATTTTTTTAAAAAAATTTAATTAGATTTAAAAAAAACTTTTTAATTAGATTTTTTTTCTGATTTTTTTTAATACAAAATATAAAGATGATTTTTTAATTTTTTTAATTTTTGTATTTTATATATATATTAAAAAGTTGCCACATAAATAAATAAACATTAACCCATATAAAAATAAATTAAAATTAAAAAATTTCTCAATTGCATATAAAATAAATTTTTTTTTGTAAAATACTATTGCTACATATAAAAATAATAAAAATTAAAAATTTCCAATTACTCTAATTTTTTTATATTAATATACATACATACATATATAATTTATTCATTTATTTTTTTTTATAATAAACATACATAAAAATTAAAAAGTCGCAACTTCTATTTTTTTAATTTTTTACAATAATATATATAAATGCATACATTAATATATATTATTAATTCATTTATTTTATTTTATAATAAAAAAATTTAAAATTCATAATTACTTTAATTTTTTTATATTAATATACACACATACATTAATATATATTATTTAATTATTTGATTTATTTTATAATAAACATAAATAAAAATTAATAGTTGCAATTATTATTATTATTTTTTTTATATTAATGAATATACACATTAGCAATATATTAATATATATTACTTATTTTATTTTATAATAAACTAAAGTTGGAGAATGAACTTTCTTTTATTTTTTAGACTTTCGTTTTTTTTTTATTTTTTTGTTTTTATTTTTTGTTTTTATTATAAATATTATAAATTAATTAATTAATGGAGAATGAACTTTCTTTTTTAAGACTACTTTAGTTTTTTTACTTTTTACTTTTTATTTCTATTAAAACTATTATAAATTAATTAATTAAAAAATAAAATGAAGTAAAATTTAAGAAAATAAAAGAAAATTCATTCTCTCACTCGAACTTACTATAAAATTTAAATATTTTACTAATATTTTAACTCACATTTAACCCAAGGTTTTCCATAAACTTGCAAGATTGTTAAAATGTATTATTTTTTAGAAAGTAAAAGAAACCATCTTTTGACAAAGTAAAGAATCTTTTATTTTTTTTAATTGATTAAATATTTAATCATTAGGAGAAATCAAGGAAGGGGATATAATCTTATGGACCTTATATGTCTTTGCCCTAGGTCCTAGGTCATCCAACCTCATCCCACTTAATCCCATTTATCCCTAGGTCCTAGTTCATCCCATCTTAATCATCTTCCTGATTAATTAAATAAACCCACTTTATTTAATTAATCCCACTTGATCACATTCCAATTAACTAAATAAATCCCATTTGTTTAGTTAATAATCCCCCTTCACATGTTTCACATAATTCAAATTGAAAATTTGAATTATTCCTTCACCTCTCATCACATTGCGACACATGTCGCATGTCTCCATCTTCCACTTAATAGGTCTTCACATGTCAAACTAATTCAAATTTTGAATTAGGTTCCTTTTATTCTCCATCGCACACTTGTCATGTGACTACAATCCCTCTTTGAGTGGGAAACCCTAATACAATGCTAATCGATCTTGACCGTCCATATCCTCCAACATAACTCTCAATCACAACCGTTCAATCCAATTAGCCATATCCTATAAACCTAGCCTCCTCTAAGCCATTTGGATCGAATCTTCTTCTAGCAACCTTACTCTGCTGAATTTTCCTCTCAATCTCTCATCCACCTATCTTGCATTCATCCAATCTTCCATCTATCTATCCCTATCCTATCGTTATGCTGCAAAATCAAGCAACCCAACATTCATCTATTTGGGTATAGCTAGAGTGCTATGGGTGCGGCATTCTCAACCCTATCAATGGATAGTGACTTGATATGAGGTTTGCATTCATTTGATTTGCATTTGTTATCATTTCCTTCATGTCAATTTTTCACGATTTCAAATGGAGACATTTAATTCTAATAATAATGTTTGTATTAACACATTCATACAATTGCATTCATTGTCCCTAAATATCTACAACCATCATCGTTCGAAACCCTAGCTGCCCTATGATGAATCTAGTTCATGACTCAATTTTGTTAGAATTTATTATCCATTTGCTGTAGTTATCTTGGACTTTGGTATCTAGATCTTGATCTTTTCATGACATTTCCTCAAAACCATAAGATATTGGGCATAGGTTATTTCCTATAATCTTTAATGACATTGGCATGCTATATGAACTATCTATGTTAATTTTACATATTGATAATGAATGTTACTCTAGGATAGTTACAGATATGCAATTATTGTGCGTACTAATATTGTTATGCAGATATAATTAGCAGCCTATAAAGTTGAGGAAGATTTTGTTAGTTGGTTACTCGCCATCAAAGTCAGACAAGGTGGTCATTCAAATGTCAGAGGGAAGATAACCACCTTGTAACTGGTCTTAATTACTTGTTGAGCAAATATAAGAGTTACTGTTGTGCTAGATCTATGTTAAAGCAACCATGCTTGACCAGATTCCATGCATGCATAACCTCCTCTCCAAAAGGAATTCAGTAGACCCAACAAAGATTGAAGTCATAATCAATCTGCCCATTCCTGCAAAGCAAAAAGATGTCAGAAGCTTCTTGGGTCATGCAGGGTACTATAGATGTTTTATCAAGAATTTCAACAAAATGGCAACCCCATTGTATACTCTTCTCACTAAGGATGTTGAATTTCAGTGGAATGAAGAATGTAACAAGACATTTTCTAATTTAAAGGCAGCATTAACTCATGCTCCTATACTCAAAGGGCCCAATTGGGAGCTCCCTTTCCACATTCATACTAATGCATCAAATTATGCCATAGGAGCAGTCTTAGGTAGAAAGAAGGAGCCATTGAACATGCTATTTATTTTATTAGCAAAAACTTGCAAGGAGCTGAGTTCAATTATATAGTGATAGAAAAGGAAATGCTGGCAGTAATCTACGCGCTCAACAAATTTAGGCACTACATAACAGGCTATCAAATCTTTGTGTACATAGATCATGCAGCCATTAGGTATCTTATGAACAAACCCTTGATATTAGGTAGATTGGCAAGATGGGTGTTGCTAATGCAAGAGTTTGACATCACTATTGTGGATAAGCTAGGGAAGGCCAATGTTGTTGTAGACTTTCTTTCAAGGTTGACTACATCAGAGGATAACCAAGTCATTGATGACTTTTTCCCTGATGAACACTTGTTTTCAATCATTGTACAAACACCCTGGTATGCTGACACAACCAATTATTTGGTCACAAGGAGAGTCCCTCCTCATTTGTCTCCAAAGGAGAGAAGGGTGCTCATTGAAAAGTCTTTTCCTTTTTCATGGATTGCTTGATGTTTGTTCTACACTGGACCAGACCATGTCATGAGGAGATGTGTGAGAGAAGATGAAACATATGACATTTTGCATGCATGCCACAATGAACCATGTGGAGGGCATTTTGTAGCAAAAAGGACAATAATGAAGATTTTAAATATAGGTTATTACTGGCCCACACTCCACAAGGATGTAGGGAGATATACAAGGAAATGTGACAGATGCCAGAGGATGAGACGGCCAACCAAATCTAATGAGATGCCCCTTTACCCTCAGCTTGTGATCACTCCATTTGATAAGTGGGGATTAGATTTTGTAGGACCCATTGATCCTCCATCCAATGGTAAATCCTATATCTTAGTATGCACTAATTATGTAACCAAATGGGTAGAAGTTAAGGCCATGAATCATGCAAGAGATAACAAGGTTGTAGAATTTCTTTATGAGGAAATTTTCACATGGTATGGAGTTCCCAAAGAGATAGTGACTGATCAAGGAGCTCAAATCACCTCAACCCTAGTTGCAGCACTAGTCGGCGAGTACAACATAAGGCACAAGAAATCTACTCCTTATCACCCTTAGGCCAATGGCCAAGTCGAGTTGACTAACAAGGAAATTGAAGCCATTCTGACCAAAACTGTGGCTGTCCATAGGAAGGATTGGACAAATAGGCTACCAGAAACTGTCTAGGCCTATAGGACAACCTGGAAAACAACCACAGGCTTCACCCCTTTTGAGTTACTGTATGGAAAAATAGCTATGATGCCTATTGAGTTTGAACAAAGACTCTTCAGACTGCAATAGACTTGGGGATAGATATCTCTGAGGCACAAAAGGATAGAATCACATAGCTTAATGCTTTGGATGAGATGAGGAAAGCAACCTTGCATCACATAGAGGTAGTGCAGAATCAAAGAATAAAGTGGCATGACAAATTCATCAAAGATAAGAAATTCTACCCAGGTGACTGGGCACTGCTCTACGACTCAAGGTATCAGGATAATGCAGGGAAGTTGCAGACAAGGTGGCTAGGACCATATGAGGTTGCTAAAGTTTTCCCTAATGGTGTTGTTCAACTAACCACCATTGACCTTGTCAGATTCAAGTTGCTTGTCAATGGTCATCACCTTAGGTAGTATCACAAGCCAACTTTGAAGGAAGAATTCCTACAACAATTCACTCAGCATGCAACTCCTGAACTTCCTGTAGCCGAAGGTAGTGGACCTAGTGTCCCTCCTTCTGGCTAACCAAGGTAGGACACTTGTCATAATAAAGACTTCCACTTTTGTGGGGGTCCACTTCTTCATTCATTCACCCATCCACCCATCCATATTCATCATTCTCTCTTCCATCACATTGCCATGATCTCACTTCATTCCACCTCACTTTCTTCTGCTCCACTTTCATTCATTGCTCAATCAAATTTTTCAAAGGTGACCAGTACTTTCTCCATCATTTTTGCAACTAATCTTCCAAACATCAAGGTACGTGCACTTTAATTTGTTATATCTTACTTATATTTTAGTACATTCATTTAATTATTGTAAATTGATATCAATGTTCTCCATAGCATGTAATTATTCCCTTCCATGTCAAATCACGCATCAACATTCCACATGTGAGGATACATGCTCAAATTTAAGTTGGGGAGGGAGTGTGAATACCATGTCCACGTGTCAGTCCATGTTGCTTTACGTCAGCATGCCAGTAAAGTTTAAAATTGAGTTGATTTGAATTTTGAGTGAGATGACGGCTCGCAAGTGTGAGGTGATAGCCTTCATTGATTACTCCTTACTGCATGTACTACTCTTGTCATAATATTGAGTTCCCAAATAAGGAAAATTCAAACGACATTGGTGATTGAAAATTTAGTAGTGTTGCAAGAAGGCTAAGTTCAATTTTCAGACAAAAATTGTAGGAAGAAAAACTTTGCAAAGTGATTGTTTTCAGACAGCTAAAACAATGGGAGGTGGATTAATTCGAAATGAACCCACGGTTCATGAGGTATTGCTACAAGATGTACCCAGCCAGGTTGAGTTTAGGAATTGCGGGTGGTTAGATTATTTCCTGAAGCTGAATGGTTTTAATGAAGATGTTGCATTGGAATTTGCCCAGACATTGTTTGAAGGTAAGGCCACAGTAAAAGGGTTAGAGGTATTGGCTACTGAAGAAAGGATTGTAGAAGTTATAGGGTTGCCTGCCGATGGTGAAAATTACCCTGTTACCAAAGATGCCAGGTCAGCTAGGGCCGAATTTACAGAACCTGGTGACCCTCCAATAATTATAGACAAATAGGGAACCAAGAGAACCTCTTTGCCTAAGCCATGGAAGCAAGTGGTTGTTCATGTTGTGAGGTACATTACTTGTGAAGGTCATCAGTTAAATCTTCATTCTGTGCATTTCAAACTGCTGAATCATATGAGGCATGGGAGAAGAATGAATGTGCCAAACATGTTATACCACCTTCTCTCAATCATGGCGGCTAAGACCCAAAAAGGTAGGGCTAATTCTGTTTCCCACCATTGTTTGATCAAATTGTTAGTTGATAAGTCTCTGCATGATGTGTATGATATGACTTGGCAAGAATTCTTAAATATTGATCAAATTAGACCAAAGCATTTGCAACCTACAGTTGTGCCTCAACCTCGTAGGACTAGGAGGAGAGTGAGTTCTGTTGAAGCTACTCCTGGAACCTCAACTTCTGGTGTAAACCCTCCTACAGCTAAACAAAATATAGAAATTAGTTCTTCTAAGGTAGAGCATTCAAGCAAAGAGAGTTCTTCTTCAGATTCTGATGATGATGTTCCTCTAAGCAACCTAATTCGAACTAGGGCATAGAAGAAAAAGGTAGAAATAAGAAAGGGTAAAGCTAAAAAGAAAACTATAGGAAAGGGAGTGCCAAGCTCTAAGAAACAAAAGACTAACACTGTTCTTCCTGCAGCCGAAGAAAAACATGAGAGCCCTCCTAGAAAATCAAGACCTGCTAAGCTAGCCTTTGGTGTGCCTCCAGAGAGAAGCCCTAGGGCTAAAGAAACATCACCAGAAGATGCAGAGGCTCCAATGGGGCATGAGAATGTTGAAGAAAAGGACATATTTGAGGAAGCAGAAAATGTAACATTGGCAGATCTTACTGCCACCGCTAAACAAATTGAGAGTTAGGGACATGAAGACAACCAAGAGTTCCTACAGCAAGAGGCAATACAACCCGAATTGGTTGAACATTCAACAACCATGGAATTAGTGCTATATGAAGGGAAACCATCAGTGCCAGGAAAACTTTCGGTAGGAATACACAGGCCCTCTGATTTTTCAATGCATATGGTAGCTATGAATTTATGGAATGAAATGCAGAGGAGAGAAGAAGAATGGAAAAAGGAGAAATGCAAGCTGAAGGAAGAAATTCAAAAGAAAGATGAAGAGATTGAAGATAAGAATGTAGAAATTGTGACTTTAAAGGAGAGAGTGGATAATATGGCAGCCTTAGTGCCTCAGGTATTAGAGTGTAGGACTCCTCCAAGAGTCTATGCTCTGTATTTAAAAGAGAAGTATCTTTCTTTTAAAATAGAAAGGATTGTTTCAGGTTTGAATCCTTCCATTGAGACTCCTCTTGAATTTTTCAATGCTTATCGGATTGCTCCTCCTAAAATGAAGAATTTGTTGTGTGAATTCTATTTACATAATTATGTTGTGTCCCAAGATCATGATTGGAATCCCTTGTTGTATGTTGGGGATGTTCAATTAAGGGCATTTATGTCCTGGATACAAAATGAGATTAGTTGGGGACAACAGTTCAGGGCTTATAGGCAAACAGAATTCAACAATCCCCTATCCATCAGAGCTAAATCTAGAAATCTAGGGAGCATTTTCAATGATTGGTACAGAAAGCTTTATAGACTAAGCTATGGCAGTAGAATCCTGGCTGAGAGAGAAGTAGTTTACAGAGAATATGAGAAGGTAGCAAACACTATAGGAGAATCTGTAAAAGGACATTTGGCACAAAGGTAGAATAGTTTGTCTGATGAACTAAAACAAGTAGAGCCTCACTCTCTGTAGAACTATGCTACAACATGCAAAAGAGCGGATAGATATATACAGATTGGGAGGACAAAGGGCAATTCTGGCTTCCCTTAATTTTTCAACCACCTATCCTATTATGGCCTGTGCCAAATTTCAAGTACTACCAGTATGATATTGCTAAAGAAAGGCAGAGATGGAATAGATTGGATAGACAACAAGGGTTCTATTGGGATCCTAATTCACGCACTGCAGAAACTGATATAGGACAACTAGCAGTTGCTAATTTCAGGGCATTGACCAAACAGAAGAACAACCCTTCCTCTGCTGGAGGACCAGCAAAGTCTTAGGTTGGGGAGAGTGATGAGTCTAGTTTATGACTCAATTTTGTTAGAATTTTTTATCCATTTGCTATAGTTATCTTGGACTTTGGTACCTAGATCTTGATCTTTTCATGACATTTCCTCAAAACCATAAGATATTAGGCATAGGTTATTTCCTATAATCTTTAATGACATTGACATGCTATATGAACTATCTATGTTAATTTTACATATGGATAATGAATGTTACTCTAAGATAGTTACAGATATGTAATTATTGTGCTTACTAATATTGTTATGCAAATATAATTAGCAGCTTATAAAGTCGAGGAAGATTCTATCAGTTGGTTACTCGCCATCAAAGTCAAACAAGGTGGTCATTCAAATGTCAAATGGAAGGAAGATAACTGCCTTGTAATTGGTCTTAATTACTTATTGAGAAAATATAGAAGTTACTGTTGTGCTAGATCTGCATTAAAGCAACCATGCTTGACCAGATTCCACGCATGCATAACCTCCTCTCCACTTTCTATGCTTTCCCTAAAGTGGTGTCCTCCTATTCTGTTGGAGTTGACCGCCTTGCTAGGTAGTTGGTTTGTAGTTTTCTTTCTATAAATAAGACTCAGATGCTCCTTCTGAGGGGTTGATTAATCTCAGGTTGTACTCGCACTATTAAGTTTTTCAGTAATACAGTTATGTTGCTTGTTTGTACTCATGTTTTCTAATGAATAAAATGAAGTTATAAGTTTGCGTCTCTGAGTTTACATTTGACTTAAGGGATACTAATCGAAGGGGGCTAACTTGGTGAGCATTCCATCCTTTAGTTTAGTTGTTATTTTCTGTTAAGCAGTTAGTTAGAATCTGGCATCGAATGTTCTTGCAGCCACTAGAATTCCATTCTATGTTTATTCCTGCAGCCAAAGCAGACAGCGTAGTTTCCTGTTTGTTTGCCCAGATTTTTATTTTCTGTCATGCACTTTAGCTTAGTATAGTTTTTGGTTGATGTTTAGCATTTATGTCATTTCTTTCCAAGCAATTTACTTTCAGCATTATGTCTTTCTTAGCCGTAGAATGAATGTGGCTACTTTGGAGTTCCTAGTGCACATAATGCGCTGACCCATTTCAAGTTCACGTCCCTAGGTTGACAAGTTAAATGCATCTTCATAGTGATTAAGATAGCTATTCAAGTTAGATGTCCAATCTCTGAGTCACAACTTTACGGGCTTAGTTGTTAAATCATTGTAGGAGACCAACACCCTACACACAAGTCATCTGAAAAATGCTAAAAATATCAACCTTTATTACTCCTTCCTTGAATGTATTTATAGCACTTCATTTCTACATTCTAGGTGGGAAAAAACCCTCAATTCCCACCTACCACCATCAATCTCAGCTACCTACCCACCTACCTACACTACAACATCATTAACACATTCATGGCATCCTGGGAGTAGCCACTGTTTGAATAGGAAAGACTATGAAAAGCTCGTGTTTTTAGCCTTTAAAATACTAAAAATTTCTTTTAAAACTAAATTTTGGTGACTTTTAACTTTGATGAAATTTTTGGAAGGATTGTAGGTTCGTGAACCAGCTGAATCACTGAAAATCCATTTTACTTTTCCTTTGCTTTTCTTTCTCTCTCTTTCTCTTTGTTCTTTTCAACAAACTTCCTTTTCGGAGAACTTCCTAGTTCATGAATTAGCAAGTTCGCTGAAAATCTTTGGCATTTCTTAATTCTTTTTCTTTGTTCCCTTTGTTCGTTCATTTGGTGAAAATGCAAACTTTAGAACCCTTTCGTTGAGTTTATAGGTTCACAAACTTATGAACCTGCCGAAAGGCAAAACACTTAGGATGTTTTGCATTGGAGGTATACATGAAATATAGCATTTAAGTATAAGTGGCATTTACATATAGAAATTGACTTCCTTATACTTTAAGTTATATTTCATGTATATAGTTTCAAGATGTTTGAGAGCGGTTTTAGATCTCTAGGAGTTGAAATGCAAATTCTAGGATTTGGAGGATCTCACAAAAAATTAGACTTAGTCAAATTTCAAGGGAGATAGCACCAAACACAAAAAATGAGGTGAATACACAGGGACTTCTTGGGAAAATTTTGATGAATTTGGCATGATTTTGCAAACTTGGGAACCAAAAAATCTGGGTTCCAACATTGGCTCTAGTTGGGGACGTGCTAAACTTGGGACAATGAGAATCCAAAAGATCTTTGAGGTAGATCAAAAAGGCAAAATGTAACACAAGATAGGAAAAAATGCACCATCATAACCAACAAGGGTCAAGACTGCTCAGGGATCAAAAAATGAAAGATATGACATGAATTCATCACAAAATAAAAGACCTCATTACTCATGAAAAGTAATGTTTCAAATGCTGACCATGAACAGGCAGCTCCATTGGCTCTCCTTCCAAACTTCTGAGATAAAATGTTGTTGGAAACTTGCTAGTGTTGTCATTGATGTCAACTCCCAGCAGATGGTTCACTTGGTTTCCAAGTGCTTTTGAGAAAATTTGAGAAAAAGGTGTGTAGTGTGATAGAGGTACCCTCAATTTTATGCTTTACATTTCATCCTAATTCAAGGTATACTTGTGTGGTTTGGAAGTGTTGATCAGAGGTGTTTAGGGGTGTTATATCCAGAGTTTTAGGCTCTAGATTGTGTGGAAGTAGAAGATGTGTTTGACAAAATATTTGACTGTGAAGGAGGTTGCCTGGGAGAAATGAGAATGCTCTGCATTTCTCCACATTGATCTTTCATATCTTGTAGATCTAAGAGAGTATTTATATTATTTGTATCCACCTTCCTTTGAAGTTTCCAGTGTTGGGATACTCTACAAGTTTAGTTCTTGAGTTGGTGATCAGTAATAATGTGTCCTGGTGTTCATAATATTGAAGACATTCTTTGATTCAGATGGTTGCGACAGTGTTGTAGAAGTTTATGATGATGATGATGAGTATTCTAGGAAGGTGTGTGAATGTTTTGGATTGTCTCTCTCTGGTTCACATGTTCTTGGACTTGGAGAAATGTGAATATGGTTATTATCTCAAGTTTGGCTAACCTAGCTTACTTGTGCCATTTGCGGAGGTACCTCATGGATTTTGGATGTGATAAGTAGCTTGATGATACAAATTTAAGTCCTGGTTATCCCTTGACATGGTCCACTTTCATTTATTTCCACCGTGGAAGTGTTTAGTGCTGACCTAAGTAATGTTACATGTGTGTAACACACACGCTTCATTTGGACCAACCTAATTGAGATAGGTCTTGGTTATAGATGGTATAAATGCAAGATGAAGTTGAATAAAGTGTCATGCCCACATTTTCCATGCGGTCACAACATGCATCACACGTGTCATGTCCACATCTGTCATGTGGTTATGACACGAAATATCAAAAACTTTTCCCACACTTCCCTAGAAACCCCCTCGCATGCATAAGCATGCTCGGTGGTGTACGCTCGAGGTGAAAACACTACAGTTGTCGGCGGGGTACAAAGTACAATTGCGTTCATCCAGACGCACACAATCCAACAAGGGGGTCTCCACGATGCAGTTAACGTCGCTACAAAGTTTTTAATTTCAAGGTTACCAACCCTAAATCTCAGCAGATTCTGGCAGCATAACGCCTCATGGCATAAGTGAGAATTATTCAACACTAAACTTCTTACGGGGTTCCCTGATAGATTAACAACTTCCCATGATGCCATGTTCATAATGAACTTACACTTGATCTCCCTATTGGGTCATTTTTCAACAAAGCATGATTATCTGCCTCTTTTCTCATTTCCTAAAATATACTCCTCCTTCGAACTTAGCATTCTCAACAAGGCAGTTCATTTGCCCTGTCTTCCATTTCTCTAGATCTTAATTTGGATTGTATTTCTAGCATGCTCACCTTAACTATTTCTCTGAAATTTAGTTTGTTTATATTTCGGTCTCTCTCGTTTGGTTTCTACGTTTTCTTTATGTTTATCCTATCCTTTCTTCATGTTCTTCATCAATCATAGTTATCACTGTATCTATTTTTAACATTATTCCTAACTTCCGGATGGTCTAGATCACATAAACTGGTTTACTACTTCGCTGGACTCAGTCTCCTAGTTTTCTCCGATCTAGGATTCACCTCTATGTTTGTATTAATTGAACATTAATCTTGTTCCTAAGCAGAATTATCAGAAGGGTAAATCTACTTAGTTCTCTTATCCCAGGTGGGAAATGCCGCGCATTTTCTCCTCTGTGTTTTCCAATGTTAGTTTTTCTTCTTCTTTCTCTCTTTCATGTTTTCTCCATTGGACATTTACTAACTACAGCTGAGTTTAAAATGGCCACACGTGGAATGCCTGTGATGGCTTCTTTATGTTTATTTCCAGTGTCCTTTATAAGTGGAAGGATCATAATTTCCTCTTCATTTTCCTGGTTAATAATTCGTGTTGATAGTTGAAACTGCTGAGAAATTCTTACAGAAGTATTAAAGTATATTTAATTATGCTCTCTTCAAATTATAATTATATTTTTCTTTTTTTGTTGTAAAGAAAAACGACCTCTCTGATAAATTTATATCAAATAATAATATATGTATGTATCTATATATATATATAGGGGATTATAAATTTACATATATATACAAATATATTTATTTAATTGTTATTAGTACCATTATTATTATTACTATTATTATTATTACTATTGTTATTATTACTATTGTTATTATTTTATTTTTATATTTATATAGACAATATTAAGTCTACCTTTTATAAAACCCATACAATTTTACTTTCATTGAAGGGATGAAGCCCTAATTTCCTTATGCTATTTCAATGGTGCCCTAACCCCCTTTTTTTTGTTTTGCAAGTTATACTCATTGCGGCGGCCATGGAGGAAGGTTGGCCAAAGAACCAACGCAGAGGGAAGAGGATCGCATGGAGTGGGATGGCAGGCTTTGGGTGGCAAAAGCCACGTCGCAGGCCGCGTAGGGGTGGCGGACAGAAGGCTCACAGGGAGCCGAGCACAGGGTAGGCATCACCCATGGCGGATGGCAGGGTTCGGCGTGTGGTTTCGGGGGAGCCCGTGGTCTTACGGCAGCGGCGTTGTATGTGTTTGTTTTCCCAGTAGGGTGTGTGGGGAGGGGCAGAGCCCCCACCCACATCCCACTACGTGGGGTGTGGGTGGGGGCTCCACCCCTCCCCACACCCATAAGGATCGACGGTGGTGGTGGGAAGGTTCAAACCCTTCCCACCACCACTCTACCATCTTTGCTACTGCGCTGTGTACACAGTGAGTAAACCGCGATTATTGTATTCTCATTTTTCTAATGCAAATTTCTTTAATGTAAACTGTGATTATAATAACATCTCTATTTATAATTAAAAATATATATATATCACGATTACTCACAGACATTGTTCTTTTACAGTTCACCGATTTAAATAGAAATTTTATAATTACAGAGAAATTAAAAAAAAAATGAAGCTATTTTATCTGGTAAACACAGTTCCATATAATGGTTGGAATTTTTTTAAATACAGAGAACAAACTAAAATTCTACCCAACAGACATTTATAATCACCGTGTGTTTAAGACTTGTAAATTTGTTTTAAATGCAGAGAATGAAATATAACTATATTTTACTGCCATCCACAATTTTCTTAGTATGCAATCTTCTGACTTTTGACTTGATACAGATAGTGTTAAACCAGAGATTTAGTAAAATCAATTTTCCCTTATAACTTGTTAAATTCAATTTAATATAAAATCATATACAGTTCAAACTTCATTGGCTCACATCTGGAAAGTTTATGACTAAACCACACCACATTTTTATGCTATTATATTTACTTCTTTATATATATTTATTTCCAATAATAAAATCAATTTACAATATATAACAAGGCTAACTAACTAAAATTCATTCTTTCCTTCCGAACAAAACTATAAATAAAATTTATCATTTTTGATCTAAATCAATAACAAATTTTAATACTAGAGATAATTTCATTCATTTGTCTAAATCAATACAAGTTTCATTTCTTAACACTTAGTTTCGCCAAGAATAAAATAAATGAAAAATCATTCACAACAACAATACTGAAGGGAAGAATTTCTCTCTTTCCCCATACAATAATTCTTACAACTTCAGAGGGAGAAAACCCCTCCACAATGAACTTAAACAGGACGAAGCTTCAACGAACCAAACTCTCCTTTTAGTAAGGACGAGATACACTCTCCCTAAGTACGGAACTCCTCCAATTCCATCAATAAGCTTCAAGAGGGAACCTGCATATCTAAATCACAAAGAAGAAAACACCACTCATCTAGCTCTCCTCCCTACCGTAGAGCCGCAAGAGGGTCACCCCCAAGCTAGGGAGATCATACTCACACTTGGGTAACTCAAGCAATCCACTTCACAACAGGGAACAACAACAAACCCAAAACACACAAACACCCGTGGGTAAATTACACAAAATGAAAACTCAACTACAGTGAGCTTCACAAGGGGTAGGAGAGTGGACACACTCGACTCCAGAGTGTCACCCTTACAGGTAATATAACCAACACAATTTCTCTTGGCCTCAAACCAAGTTTGATCACAAAATTTTCCAAGGAATCTGTATTTGACTCTCAAGCCAAAGAACCAGTCACAAATACATACCCTCAAGGCTTTCAACATCCCAAAAGAACCCGGTATGCACCCAAGGAGGATCACTCCTCCCCTACCCCATACTTGATGAGCATTTCTCCCAAGTGGGAGAAGCTCTGTCAACAACCCGACAACATATCCCACAAAAACGAAATCTAAAACACAAGCAAATAAGCAACTTTCACACACTTTTCATGCAACAATCAGATATACAAAAGAAAGGTAATACCAAACCAACCTTACAAAGCCCTTCAAGGATGAAGCTGATGTAGAGCTCCACTGAGATCTTCTCCAATCTAAGCCACCAAACTCCCTCTCCCTTTTCCTCTCTAAAGCAAATTTTCTTGGTAAAAAAAATAATAAAATAGAACTCTCCAAAATTCAACTAACTCCCTCTCCATCCCAAAATGGGATTCAAATAACCCAAATCCTCCCAGTTTAGAGGAATGGGGAGGTGACACTTGTCACCTCCTCACTCTTCCCCAAACTACTATTATGTCTCAAGGGATGAGTGTTGGCTTATGTCACTCACCCATCCCTAAAGTCCTCCTTATCCCTTACCTCATGTCATTTCTCTTACGCATGGGAGAAATAAAAGGAGTTAAAGGAGGAAAAGACAGGTGACCCATGCCTCTTCTTCCTTCCTTCATTATGGGTGACCACACAACTCAAGGGGACTCTCACTAATGGTGAGGGTGACTTTAAGTCAATTCCTCTATAAGTGATGGGTTTGTAGTCATCTCTTACCTTGGGGATTGAAGAGGGATGGGTTTGGGTGTTGGTACAACCCATCCTATCCCCCCCATACCTCCAATTTTCGTCACCTAACTTCAGGGTGAAGTTAAGATGACCTTATGGAGGTTACTCAAGGGTTACCCATGCCAAATGGGACCCTGGACCCATGGGGTATAACCCAGGGTCAACTTTAACCTATTCAGGACAATCAGGGTCATGTTAAAATACAAGAAAAGGCCTCAAGAATTTAAATAAAAGAAAAGAAATTCAAATTCAATTTTTTTTACAACACAAATCATAATCTAGTGTTACAAGAGGGTAGACCTAACCCATTCGACCTTAAGAAAGACCACATTACGACAAGACATCAAACACAGGGGTGATCTTCGTTCCTCGTGGAACCAGATCGGCTTAACAAGGAATAACAACAAAAAGGTGTGGAATGATCTCTAGAATCTATGGTTTGATTAGTAAATCCTGCACACTAAATTACAAGATCAGTTTCACATATAATCATCATAGCTGAAGCAACTTAAAAACATGCATTATCATGACATAGTTCTAAATAGCATAAATGAAATCATATTACAATTTTCTTTCCATCATCACCTAATTAACTTTTCTGAAATGTAAATGTTATCCAAACATCACCCAATTAGTTTTTCCGTTATCATAATAAAGTTTAATAGTTTGAAAATCCAGGAACTACTATCCCACAAATATAAAAGTATCAGTAACGGTAATGTAATTAGTCACAAGAACAGAAGTAAAAAGGGTAGTCCTCACATCCTCTCCCCCTAAGACTGTACTTCCTCCTGGAAGTCATCAAAGAGGTGAGGATAAAGGGTCTTTAGTCTCGCCGCATCTTCCCATGTCGCAGTGACTTCGTCGTATAGGTCCCACTGGACTCTAACCTGGTCTAGCTCTCGACCTCGAAGGGCCAGCGTTCGACGAGCCAATATGCGAATTATCTCCAACGCCAGCTGTCCGTCTACCTCTACCTGAAGAGCACTCCAATCCAACACGTGAGATAAGTCAGAGATATATTGACATAAAACTGAGACATGAAATACATCGTGGATACGTGACAGGCTAGGTGGCAAGGCTAGATGATAGGCTACAGGTCCTATCCACTCCAAGATCTCAAAAGGTCCTACAAACTGAGGTGCGAGCTTAGAGCCCTTCCCGTAACGGATTGGACTCTTGTGCGATCGCACTCTCAAAAATACTCTGTCACCCACAGAGAAGCTTCAGTCTGTTCTCTTAGCATCGGCATACTTCTTCTGCCTGTCCTGTGCCTCCTGAAGTCTCTGTCTAATCTGTTTGACCTGCTGTTCCATATTCTGAACTATCTCTGGACCAATGGTCATTCTGTCCTCTATCCGATCCCAACTCAATGGTGTTCTGCATGGTCTGCCGTATAAAGCCTGGAAATGAGGCATACCCAACGAGCTGTGATGCCCATTATTGTAGGCAAACTCAACCAGATATAGGTACTCCTCCCATCTAGACTAATGATCCATTACGTACATGCGGAGCATGTCCTCTAATACCTGATTAACTCTCTCTGTTTGTCCATCTGTCTCTGGATGGTAAGCTAAGCTGAAGTTGAGTTGCGTGCCCAACGCTCGATGTTAGGCTCTCCAAAATGATGAAGTAAATATGTAGTCTCTGTCAGATATAATGCAGCGAGGTACCCCATGAAGTCTAACAATCTGATCAAGAAACACCTTCGCCACTGATGGTGCATTGTACATTGTGCATATCGGTGAAAAATGCGCCACTTTGGTCAGCTTGTCAACTGTCACCATAATAGCATCATGGCAACGTGATGACATAGGTAGACCAATGATAAAATCCATAGAAATGGTGTCCCATTCCCATTCAGGTATTTCATGAGGGTACAACAGTCCTGCTGGACGCTGATGTTCGGCCTTGACCCTCTGACATTCTAGGCAACGAGCAACATATTCTGCAATGTCACGCCTCATCCTAGCCCAATGATAAAGCTATCGTAAGTCCGTATGCATCTTCTTCACTCCTGGGTGTGCTGCGTAGGGTGCTTTATGAGCCTCTGATAGAATCACGATACGAAGATTACCCGCAAGGGGTACATAGATGCGCTGTCGATGTCGAAGCAAACCATCAGACTCAAGGGTATATCCTGCGAATTTGCCCTCAAGGGCCCTCTGATTTAGAATTTCTTGCTGCACCTCAAGAAACCACTCATCCTCCGGCAGCTGCTGTAAGATACGATCTCTCAAGTCCATCCTCAAAGTCAGGGTTAAGATCTCGTGGCGCCTTCGACTCAAAGCATCAGCAACCACGTTCTCCTTCCCTTTGATGTAGTGGACATCAAAGTCACACTTGCATAGGAATTCCATCCAACACCATTGGCGGGCATTCAAGTTTGGCTATGTAAAAATATACTGTAAGCTCTGATGATCCGAATGGAGATCAAAGCGTCGACCTAAGAGGAAGTGTCTCCAGCGAACCGGAGCATGAATAACTGCTGCAAACTCTAAGTCGTGAGTAGGGTAGTTTAACTCATGTGTCTTCAGTTTTCGCGATTCATATGTGATTGCTCTACCACCCTGCATAAGCATGGCTCCCAAACCCTCTAATGATGCATCTGTGCAAACAACAAACTCCTCTGTAGGATCTGGAACCACTAAAATAGGAGCACTGGTAAGACGCTCCTTGAGGACTCCAAAGGCCTTTTCACACTACTCGGTCCAAATGAAACCCTTCCCTTTTCGCTAAAGGGAAGTGATGGGATGCGCTATCCTGGTAAAGCCCTCGACAAACCTACAGTAGTAACCGGCTAATCCCATAAAGCTTCTGACCTCTGTCACATTGGTGGGTGCTGGCCACTCCTGAATTGCTCTGATTTTGGACGGATCTATGGAAATGCTGTCGCCTGATAAAATGTGTCCCAAATACTGCACCTTTGTCCTGAAGAAGGCACACTTCGCTAAGTTGCCATAAAGCTGCTGCTCTCGTAATCGCTGCAAAACTTGACGCAAGTGCTCCACATGCTCCTCCTTGGTCCACGAATAAATCAAAATATCGTCTAGAAATATGATCATGAACCGATCTAGTAAGTACGGAACACCCCGTTCATGAGACTCATGAACACTGCAGGGGCGTTCGTCAACCCGAAGGGTACCACTGTGAATTCGTAATGGCCATATCTGGTTCGAAAAGTAGTCTTATGAATATCTACCTCTGTGATGCGTAATTGGTGATACCCATATTTTAGATCAATTTTTGAGAACACTCTGGCTCCCTGCATCTGATCAAAAAGGTCGTCAATCCTAGGCAGAGGATAACGGTTCTTCACCGTCACCTTGTTCAACTACCTGTAGTCCATGTATAATCGAAGAGACCCATCCTTCTTCTTCACGAAGATAACCGGTGTGCCCCATGGTGAAACGCTAGGTCAGATGTGCCCCTTCTTAAGTAATTCCTCTAATTGCAGCTTAAGTTCGGTAAGTTCATGTGTAGTCATCCTATAGGGTGCACGGGATATCGGTTCTGCACCCAGCACTAAGTCGATGTGGAAGTCCACTTCTCTGCGTGGAGGCATACCTGGTAATTCCAGCAGAAATACATCGGCAAACTCTCTAAGAACAGGGTGATCATCTAAAGTAGCCTTAGGTTCATCCTCTGCTCTATCACTGACCGTAATAGCAGACATCTGACATCCCTTCCGCATACAGCGCTTAAGCTGCTAAGCGGATATCATACGAATAGCCATGGGCTTTTGAATGCCCACTATCTCAACCGGCGAACCATGATCGTCTAAACAGCTAATCATCCTCTGGCGACAATCTAGCTTGGCTCTATGTGCTGCAAGCCAATCCATACCCAAAACTACACCGTAGGATCCTAATGGCATAACCCTAAGGTCACATGATGTAGTGAAGGAACCTAAGGTGATATTGCAGTCTTTAACCAAGGTATCTACTGACATCCTAGCCCCTGAGGCCAATTCAACCTCCCACCTAATATCCTGCCTAAAAGCCCCCAGCCTGCAATGCTCCACTAACGATGTAGACAGAAAGGAGTCAATAGCTCTAGAGTCAAAAAGGATAGAGATGGGGAAGTCCCCAATCGTACCTGCTGCCTCTATGATTGAGGCCTAGAAATCGGCCTGGCGGTTATCAACCACTGCAAACATGTGGTGGGATCTGCCCACGTCACCTACGATCTGCTCAGATCCTCCTGATCGGGGCTGTACCCCTGCTGTAAATCCCTGCGGGCACTCTCTAGCCAAATACCCTGCCCCACCACACACATAACACGGTCCTCTAGCCTGTAACTGCCCTGACTATGTCCTGCCCGACTGTTGTTGCCCAGTCCGTCCAGTGGACCCCTGTGAGCCTCTGTAAGACTGTTGCGACCTCACGGGTCCTGCCGATGATCCCTGCTGTCTCTGATCTCTGCGTGAACCCTGCTGCTGCCAACCACGGTTCTATCCTCCCTGACCCCTCTGTTGGAATTTAGGTTTTTGCTGATGTTGCTGCTACTGTGGAGGCCTAGGAGGTAATGATGAAGAGTTATATCCTCCTCTCTGTGTTGTGTTTTGAGGCCTTCGAAAGTTCTACTATTGTTGGGGATTACGATCTTGATACTGCGGGCGTGAATTCTGCCCTCATCCCTAAATTTCCTCTGCTATAAGGGCTTTTTCAACAACCTTGCTCATGGTCTGGGGATCTGCCATACGAACTGGTCCTGTTATCTCGTGATTCAGCCCTCTGATGAATTTGTGTATCAAGAGTCTCTTGTCATGGAGGTACTCTGCGTAACAAGAAAGCTCAATGAATCGGCTCTCATATTGAGTAACAGTGAGTCCCCTCTGCTGTAAATCATGGAACTCATCGATCCTGCGCTGTCTGTAATGTTCTGACAAATATCGCGCATTAAAGCGCACTATGAAGATATACCATGTGAGTGTATCTACAGAAAGTCGGTGCTTGCACTCTTCAGTGCGCCACCAGGTAGCTGCTGCATCTCTCAGGAGATGTACTGCCACTCGTGCTTTCATGTTGCTTCTGTAAGGTCACAATGTGAAACACCTGTCTAAACTAATCAGCCAAGCCTCGGCCAAAGCTCCCTCTGTAGCACCTGTGAAAGTGGGTGGGTTGAGCCTAAGTAGATCTCTGATGGGATCCCCTTTGTCTCTAAGTCCCACAACTGGCTCTTCCACCCCATCCTCATACAATCCATGATATACATGTTCTGCCCTCTGGGTCTCATCTCGTCTCAAAGGTCTCGAAGGACTCCTGCTCCGTGCACGGTAGGCTGACCCTACCTCCTCTACTGTAGTGTCGGGGATCTCAACGATAGGCTCCACGCATGGCACCTCTTGCGAATCAACGCGGGGCTCCTCATGTGGCTCAACACGTGACTCAGCACGTGGCTCCCTACGTGGCTCCTCTTGCAGATCAACACGAGGCTCAACACGTGGCTCAGGAATCACTGGTGGTAACCTCTCTAACATAGCCTGCAGTGCCTGTAAGATCTGTGGACCTATATCCAATACTGGTGGTGCCTGTGATACTAGTGGTGCTTGTGGTACAGGTGGTGCAGGTGGTACTGCTGTAACTGCGGGTGCCCATCCCTCAGCTGAAGAATCGCTGTGCACCTCGGCGGACACTGTGTTACATGATCACGCTCGTCGAACACGTTGGGGAGGCATCCTACAAAACAAGGTAGAGACTAATTAATCAAAGTTGCGGAATAATAACGTGCCCAAATATGCCCAGTGTTTAAACCTGGCTCTGATACCAAATGCCATACCCACATTTTCCATGTAGTCACAACACGCATCACACGTGTCATGTCCACATCTGTCATGTGGTCATGACACAAAATATCAAAAACTTTTCCCACACTTCCCAAGAAACCCCCTTGCATGCGTAAGCATGCTCGGTGGTGTACACTCAAGGTGAAAACACTATAGTTGTCGACGGGGTACAAAGTACAATTGCATTTATCTAGATGCACACAATCCAACAAGGGGGTCTCCATGAGCAGTTAACGTCGCTACAAGGTTTGTAATTTCAAGGTTACCAACCCTAAATCTCGACAGATTCTGGCAGCATAATACCTCACGGCGTAAGTGAGAATTATTCAACACTAAACTTCTTACGGGGTTCCCTGATAGATTAACAACTTCCCACGATGCCATGTTCATAATGAACTTACACTTGATCTCCCTATTGGGTCATTTTTCAACAAAGCACGATTATCTGCCTCTTTTCTCGTTTCCTGAAATATACTCCTCCTTCGAACTTAGCATTCTCAACAAGGCAGTTCGTTTACCCTCTCTTCCGTTTCTCTAGATCTTAATTTTGATTGTATTTCTATCGCGCTCACCTTAACTATTTCTCTAAAATTTAGTTTGTTTATATTTTGGTCTCTCTCTTTTGGTTTCTACGTTTTCTTTATGTTTATCCTGTCCTTTCTTCATGTTCTTCATCAATCAGAGTTATCATTGTATCTATTTTTAACATTATTCCTAACTTTCAGATGGTCCAGATCACATAAACTAGTTTACTACTTCGCTGGACTCAGTCTCCTAGTTTTCTCTGATCTAGGATTCACCTCTACGTTTGTATTAATTGAACATTAATCTTGTTCCTAAGCAGAATTATCGGAAGGGTAAATATACTTAGTTCTCTTATCCCAGGTGGGAAATGCCGCGCATTTTCTTCTCTGTGTTTTCCAATGTTAGTTTTTCTTCTTCTTTCTCTCTTTCATGTTTTCTCCATTGGACGTTTACTAACTACAGTTGAGTTTAAAATGGCCACACATGGAATGCCTATGATGGCTTCTTTACGTTTATTTCCAGTGTCCTTTATAAGTGGAAGGATCATAATTTCCTCTTCATTTTCCTGGTTAATAATTCGTGTTGATAGTTGAAACTGCCGAGAAATTCTTACAAAAGTATTAAAGTATATTTAATTATGCTCTCTTCAAATTATAATTATATTTTTCTTTTTTTGTTGTAAAGAAAAATGACCTCTCTGATAAATTTATATCAAATAATAATATATGTATGTATCTATATATATATATAGGGGATTATAAATTTACATATATATACAAATATATTTATTTAATTGTTATTAGTACCATTATTATTATTACTATTATTTTTATTACTATTATTATTATTACTATTGTTATTATTTTATTTTTATATTTATATAGACAATATTAAGTCTACCTTTTATAAAACCCATACAATTTTACTTTCATTGAAGGGCTAAAGCCCTAATTTCCTTATGCTATTTCAATGGTGCCCTAACCCACTTTTTTTTGTTTTGCAGGTTATACTCATGGTGGCGGCCATGGAGGAGGGTCAGCCAGAGAACCAACGCAGAGGGAAGAGGATCGCATGGAGTGGGATGGCAGGCTTTGGGTGGCAGAAGCCACGTTGCAGGCCGCGTAGGGGTGGTGGACAGAAGGCTCACGTGGAGCCGAGCACAGGGTAGGTGTCGCCCATGGCGGATGGCAGGGTTCGGCATGTGGTTTCAGGGGAGCCCGCAGTCTTATGGCAGCGGCGTTGTATGTGTTTGTTTTCCCGGCGGGGTGTGTGGGGAGGGGCGGAGCCCCCACCCACATCCCACTACGTGGGGTGTGGGTGGGGGCTCCGCCCCTCGCCACACCCATAAGGATCGACGGTGGTGGTGGGAAGGTTCAAACCCTTCCCACCACCACTCTACCAACTTTGCTACTACGCTGTGTACACAGCGAGTAAACCGCGATTATTGTATTCTCATTTTTCTAATGCAAATTTCTTTAATGTAAACTGCAATTATAATAACATCTCTATTTAAATTTAAATATATATATATCCCACGATTACTCGCAGACATTGTTCTTTTACAGTTCACCGATTTAAATAGAAATTTTATAATTACAGAGAAATTAAAAAAAAAATGAAGCTATTTTATCTGGTAAACACAGTTCCGTATAATGGTTGGAATTTTTTTTTAAATACAGAGAACAAACTAAAATTCTACCCAACAGACATTTATAATCACCGTTTGTTTAAGACTTGTAAATTTGTTTTAAATGCAGAGAATGAAATATAACTATATTTTACTGCCATCCACAATTTTCTTAGTATGCAATCTTCTGACTTTTGACTTGATACAAATAGTGTTAAACCAGAGATTTAGTAAAATCAATTTTCCCTTATAACTTGTTAAATTCAATTTAATATAAAATCATATACAGTTCAAACTTCATTGGCTCACATCTGGAAAGTTTATGACTAAACCACACCACATTTTTATGCTATTATATTTACTTCTTTATATATATTTATTTCCAATAATAAAATCAATTTACAATATATAACAAGGCTAACTAACTAAAATTCATTCTTTCCTTCCGAACAAAACTATAAATAAAATTTATCATTTTTGATCTAAATCAATAACAAATTTCAATACTAGAGATAATTTCATTCATTTGTCTAAATCAATACAAGTTTCATTTCTTAACACTTAGTTTCACCAGGAATAAAATAAATGAAAAATCATTCACAACAACAATACTGAAGGGAAGAATTTCTCTCTTTCGCCATACAATAATTCTTACAACTTCAGAGGGAGAAAACCCCTCCACAATGAACTTAAATAGGACGAAGCTTCAACGAACCAAACTCTCCTTTTAGTAAGGATGAGATACACTCTCCCTAAGTACGAAACTCCTCCAATTCCATCAATAAGCTTCAAGAGGGAACCTGCATATCTAAATCACAAAGAAGAAAACACCACTCATCTAGCTCTCCTCCCTACCGTAGACCAGCAAGAGGGTCACCCCCGAGCTAGGGAGATCATACTCACACCTGGGTAACTCAAGCAATCCACTTCACAACAGGGAACAACAACAAACCCAAAACACACAAACACCCGTGGGTAAATTACACAAAACGAAAACTCAACTACAATGAGCTTCACAAGGGGTAGGAGAGTGGACACACTCGACTCCAGAGTGTCACCCTTACAGGTAATATAACCAACACAATTTCTCTTGGCCTCAAACCAAGTTTGATCACAAAATTTTCCAAGGAATCCGTATTTGACTCTCAAGCCAAAGAACCAGTCACAAATACATACCCTCAAGGCTTTCAACATCCCAAAAGAACCCAGTATGCACCTGAGGAGGATCACTCCTCCCCTACCCCATACTTGATGAGCATTTCTCCCAAGTGGGAGAAGCTCTGTCAACAACCTGACAACATATCCCACAAAAATGAAATCTAAAACACAAGCAAATAAGCAACTTTGATACACTTTTCATGCAACAATCAGATATACGAAAGAAAGGTAATAACAAACCAACCTTACAAAGCCCTTCAAGGATGAAGCTGATGTAGAGCTCCACTAAGATCTTCTCCAACCTAAGCCACCAAACTCCCTCTCCCTTTTCCTCTCTAAAGCAAATTTTCTTGGTAAAAAAAATAATAAAATAAAACTCTCCAAAATTCAACTAACTCCCTCTCCATCCCAAAATGGGATTCAAATAACCCAAATCCTCCCAGTTTAGAGGAATGGGGAGGTGACACTTGTCACCTCCTCACTCTTCCCCAAACTACTATTATGTCTCAAGGGATGAGTGTTGGCTTATGTCACTCACCCATCCCTAAAGTCCTCCTTATCCCTTACTTCATGTCATTTCTCTTACGCATGGGAGAAATAAAAGGAGTTAAAGGAGGAAAAGATAGGTGACCCATGCCTCTTCTTCCTTCCTTCATTATGGATGACCACACAACTCAAGGGGAATCTCACTAATGGTGAGGGTGACTTTAAGTCAATTCCTCTATAAGTGATGGGTTTGTAGTCATCTCTTACCTTGGGGATTGAAGAGGGATGGGTTTGGGTGTTGGTACAACCCATCCTATCCCCCCCATACCTCCAATTTTCGTCACCTAACTTCAGGGTGAAGTTAAGATGACCTTATGGAGGTTACTCAAGGGTTACCCATGCCAAATGGGACCCTGGACCCATGGGGTATAACCCAGGGTCAACTTTAACCTATTCAGGACAATCAGGGTCATGTTAAAATACAAGAAAAGGCCTCAAGAATTTAAATAAAAGAAAAGAAATTCAAATTCAGTTTTTTTTACAACACAAATCATAATCCAGTGTTACAAGAGGGTAGATCTAACCCATTCGACCTTAAGAAAGACCACATTACGACAACACATCAAACATAGGGGTGATCTTGGTTCCTCGTGGAACCAGATCGGCTTAACAAGGAATAACAACAAAAATGTGCGGAATGATCTCCAGAATCTGTGGTTTGATTAGTAAATCCTGCACACTAAATTACAAGATCAGTTTCACATATAATCATCATAGCCAAAGCAACTTAAAAACATGCATTATCATGACATAGTTCTAAATAGCATAAATGAAATCATATTACAATTTTCTTTCCATCATCACCTAATTAACTTTTCTAAAATGTAAATGTTATCCAAACATCACCCAATTAGTTTTTCCATTGTCATAATAAAGTTTAATAGTTTGAAAATCCGGGAACTACTATCCCACAAATATAAAAGTATTAGTAACAGTAATGTAATTAGTCACAAGAACAGAAGTAAAAAGGGTAGTCCTCACATAAAGAAAGGTAGAGAAGAATATGTGAATGTGAATCAAGGGCAGTGAAGTTGTGTGTGAAATTAAATGTTTATGACTCCAAAATGCAGTGAGAAGAAGGTGTCTACATTTTAGTTTGCTAGAAGTTGTTGGAGGCAGTGAGCCAAAGGTTGTGGATGGAAAGGAGTGGTAGTGATGGATCTCTCATTTTTTTTTGAGATAGTGAATTTCTCTATAACAGTCTTCTTCTTTCTTCTCTCTTCTGGGCAGTGAGCCTTTGTTTGGTAGTGAGCCTTTCTTCTAGGCAATGAGCCTATTGATTTTTGGTGTTGTTATTCATATATATGTGAGCTAATTCTCACCATGATTTTTCCCTTATTGGGTTTTCCATGTAAATCTGGTGTTCTCATGTGTTTGGATGTGTTTGCAATGATGTTTCATATGTTAACATTCTGCTAATGCATATTAAGAGGTTTATGATTGAAATTTCTTTGAGGGTTTAAAGTTTTAATATACAACTAATTCACCCCCCCTCTCAGTTGTCTTGTGCATTTTGACAATTGGTATCAGAGCTGAGCTCCCTGAAGAAGCTTAACTACTTGGGGTAGATCTAGATGGCGCACAGGAAAGGCATTGAGGTTCTAGTGTTTGATGGAACAAATTATGCCTTTTGGAAGACTGGGATAGAAATCTTTTTCATCTCATTGGGATATGGCGTATGGAAGCTAGTTGAGAAAAAGTATACTATACCTACTAATGGTCCAAAGGATGATGATGAGATTAAAGAATATGAGAACAACGGCAAGGCAAGGAGTGCTCTTCTGAACAATCTTTCTGATTCTAAATTAGTGAAGGTAATGAGCTACAAAACTACACATGAGATCTAGGAGAAGAAGGAAAGTACCTATGAAGGAGATGAAAAGGTCAAGCAAGCAAAGATGTAGATTTTGAAGACCAAGTTTGAAACTTTGAAGATGTCAGAAGATGAAAATATTGCACGCTATGTTGGCAACTTGGAAAACATCATTAAGAGAGACACTATTGGTATGATGATGGATTATTGTGCATGATGTTTTAAGGTGTTTTCATTGATGGAAACAAGAAAAGGAATAAGATTGTGACAAAGATTTTGGTCCGGTGAAAAGACTTAGTCATTTTGGCTAAGGGTTAACAACACACAAGAGACAGTGACAGAGAGACAGTGTAATGGCTAGCATTGGTCTGCAGTTGAAGATCAGATCATGCAGTTGTGGTATGTTGGTTGCAATCCTTAAGTGATCTTATATCCAAATTTTTAGCCCTTGATAAGTACCGAAAGCATATCTTCAAACACTCTAAGTCTGACAGAGAAAAATACAGTGCTATTCAGAGCAGAACACTAAGTTGATCTAGTCCACATTCCTCCGGTGTGGCATATCTTGATATGTGGTTTTGAGGTGTTGTAAACACTTGTATAAAGTGTATAAATCTAGATTTACAGGTTTTGAAGTCCACCGGAAAGATAGTTATAAGCTGCTGAGTATCACTACATGGCTTGACAGAGCTTGACTGTGACAGGGTCTGAGTTTCGATGGTTCACATTTTTCCTCAAGATGATATCATGCCTTGTGGTTCTAAAGGTAAGGTTTGGGATGTGTGAAGAGTCTATGATATGATCTTGAAAGCATCTTGTAGTCCGTAGTAAAAGCTTCAGTCTGACAGATGAACTGAACCAGTGACAGTCTGTAGTGGAGGCTGACATGATAAGTTTACATTGTATGTGGTAAGTTCTATTGTTTATAACTCAATCCTAAGTGGTGAAATAGTTGAGGCTAACATATGTGAATGTAATTCAAGTGTTTTTTGGGTCCACTGTGAATCTTGGTGAATGAATCTAGCTGACAAGTTACATAAGGCATGACTACACGCTACACCTTATTAAGACGACCTAATATAAAGACTTCATGTGTTGCGGATATATATATATATATATATATATATATATATATATATATGGGATTGAATTTGGTGCTTGTGTTGTGAGACATGAATGTGAATGTATGTGTGATATGTGAAGTATAGTGCACGTGACTAGAGCAGTAGAAGAGATATCTTGCTTAATGTAAAAGCAGAGTAGTGAAATAGAGCAGTCAAGATGAAGAGTTTTGATATGGTGTTTCTGAGCTTCATTGGAACTGTAACCATGCATTCTTAGATGCAATCAGAGCAGTTCATTTTGGTAGTGAGACATTCTTCTTCCTTTCTCTCTTTCTCTAGGCAATGAGCCTTTTTGCAGTGAGCATTTTCTTTAGGCAGTGAGCCTTGTGCAGTGAGTCCTAAGGTAGTGGGCCTTCTTGTAATTCAGTATTGTTATTACATAATTATTGTGAGATAACACTCACCGTGGTTTTTCCTTGTTTAGGGTTTTCCACATAAAAATCCTGGTGTTTATGTGTGATGCTTTGTGGTTGCTTCTTCTATGCTTAATTTGCTTTGTTTTTATCAAATGTGGCAAATGGATTAATGATTTAATAAATAAAAGGTTTAATAGAATACTAGTTCACCCCCCCCCCCTCTTAGTATTCTAGGTCTTCAACAAATGGTATCAGAGCCTAGTTCCTTGGAATAAGTCTAACAGCTTGAGGAAGATCTTGGAGTTTGAACACATGGTAGGTAAAAAGTATGCTACTCCTCCTGAAGAAATTGATCCAACTGAAACTGAAGAAGAAGAATGCATGCTTGTCAATGAAGAAGAACTCGAGGTTGCCCTTAAAGATCTTGAAAATGTTGAATTAGAAAATAGGGATCTGAAAGATAATGTCAAGGAAGCAAATGAGTGTATCAAAAAATTGAGGGAGAAAGTCAAGAAGTTCAAAGAAAAATATAAGGAGGTCAGTGAACAATTGATATCTGCAAATGAAACCTTGAATGATCTGAAAGTGGAAGTTCTAAAAAGAGCAAAAGTAGAAGATCTAAATTAGTTGGTGAAAAGAAAATCTGAAGACTGTACAAAGCTTGAATAAGAAGTTGTGGATCTGAAAGCTAATTTGAAATAGGCATGGATTCAGGAAGATAAATTCAGAGTGAGTGCTGCCCAACTTGATAGAATACTTGCAAGTCAGAAGAGTCTTGATGACAAAGAAGGCTTGGGATTTGAGAAAGGTGAAAGCTCTAAAGTTGGTCAAGAAAAGAATGTTGAGATCAAGAAGGACAAAGGTAAACAAATCCATAATCAAAGGAATGGACCTAGAAGACCACCAGTTAGATAACCAAATGCTCAAAGGTACCCTTCTTTCAATGGTTATTGTAATGCATGCAATAAGTTTGGTCATAAGGCTACTCAATGTAGAAGCAGAGTGAATCAAAATCTTCCATCATTCTCTGGTCAATGTTTCACTTTCAATAAAGTAGGTCATAAAGTTAATGAATGCAGAAGTTAGATAAGGAACAGTTACAACAATGGAAGGAATGTTCAAACTTTCAAAGGTAATTGCTTTATATGTAAGAGGTTTGGTCATAGAGGTAGTGAATGTAGAAGTCAGATAAGGAACAACTATAATAAGGGAAGGAATGCTCAATCTTTCAATGGAAATTGCTTTGCATGCAATAGATTTGGACATAAGGCTAACCAATGCAGATCAAGGATGAATGAAAGGAACAATGGACAGAGAAATGTTTATGCTTCAATTGCAACAGGGCTGGACATATTGCAAGGTTCTATAGAAGCAAGAATATGAAGAAGGATAATCAAGTAGAGATGAAGAAACTGGTACAAAAGGCAGATCTGTTAGAGATCAAGAAGGAGATGAACAAGATTTGGGTTAAGAAGGAAGCACATGAAGTCAAGGATGAATCTGTACTAGATTCTGGTGCAAGTAGTTCCTCCAGGAAGTAAATTGGGAGCTCTCGCTCAGGGGGAGCTTAAATGAAAAATCATGTTCCCCCAGCCAGAAAAGTGGTGTTGACATTTAGCATGAAAGTATAAGATAGAAAACAAGATAACAGAGCTTTTGAAGAAGATTCTGGCAGAAAAGAACCTAATGTGGTGGATTGTGGAGCAATTTGGATCGACTGTGAGTGACAGAGAAATTTTTTGACTACTTTTTGAAATAAGCATTTATGACAATTGAGTCTTGATGAAAAGGGGATATAACAAATTCATTTGAAAGGAAAATCACATTGCATACAAACCCTCAATTGTCTAAGGAGATCTAAGAAGTGAGCTAAGGTGAATTCAAGCATCCAGTGAAGAAACCCTAATGGAGGCAAAAGGTATTTACCATTCTCTCTCTTGAAAATTTTCTATGTTGAGTCTGTAAAGATGTCTACTCCTCAAGTAGTTGAGATACCAAAGAGGCCCCACCCTACGTTCAAGAAGCATCCCTTTAAATCTTTAGAGACTGATCTGGATGGCATATTTTCTAAGATTTTGCATGGTATTATGCATACGAAAGACGTTAGGGCATATATACATGCAAACCTAGATGAATATGATCATGGAAAATTAGGGGAAATTTATCTGAAGGAATTGATTGATGACAAAAGGTTAATTGATCTTACTGACAAATTTGCTCAAGCTAAAATATTGTTAGATAAAAGTATAGAGTATGCACAGATGGCAATTAAAGAAGCTGGTGAACTGTATCAATTTTGCCTCACATGGCTTGATAAGACTAAGGACATAAAAGATAAAATAGATAGATGGGAAGCTCAACTAATGAAGATATCCAGAGCTTATGACCTGATAAAAGATGCTATTGGCAATCAGAGGGCACAAGTTGAGACTATTCATTCTAATATACATAAGTTGCAGACCTAGAGAGAGGTCATAAAGCATAAAATGAGCTAGCTCTAGGAGATAGCAAGATTCAAAATTGCATCCCTAACCAAGCTAGTAGCAGCACCAGAAAAGACAAGGCAAATCACTGAGGCCCCTGCTACCGCAAAGAAAGCAAAAGAGTTAGTATCCTAGATTAATGGGCACATACTAGTCTTGAGCGATGCTAAGGCCAATTGGGATGAAGAAGTGGTGCAGCTGAAGAAGATCTACAAAGATGTTCTCCCTGAACAACAGTAAGATATTTTGATTTTACTTGTACAATTGCGGGAAGTAGAAAAATAGTTTTGAAGTTTTAGCAACTTGTACGTATCTTTGTATCAAACACCTTTGCCATTGATGTCAAAGGGGGAGAAGAAATGAAGCATGTGAAAAACATTTGAAAAATAAAGCATGAGGATAGGGGGAGCAATGTGTAAAGAGAAAAGGGGAGTTGTAACAGTTTTTCACAAGTGTTTCCATCAATGCCAAAGGGGGAGATTGTTGGCAACTAGGCAAACATCATTAAGAGAGTGACACTACTAATATGATGATGAATGATTGTGCATGATGTTTTAAGGTGTTGTCATTGATGGTAACAAGAAAATGAATAATATTGTGACAAAGATTTTGGTCCGGTGAAAAAGACTTAGTCATTTTGGCTAAGGGTTGACAACACACAAGAGACAGTGATAGAGAGACAGTGTAATGGCTGGCATTGGTCCGCAGTTGAAGATTAGATCATGTAGTTTTGGTATGTTGGTTGTAGTCCTTAAGTGATCTTATATCTATGATTTTAGCCCTTGATAAGTACCAGAAGCATATCTTCAAACACTCTAAGTCTGACAGAGCAAAATACAGTGCTATTCAGAGCAGAACACTTAATTGATTTGGTCTGCATTCCTCTGGTGTGGCATATCTTGATATACGGTTTTGAGGTGTTGTAAACACTTGTATAAAGTGTCTAAATCCAGAGTTGCAGGTTCTAAAGTCCACCGGAAAGATAGTTATAAGTTGTTAAGTATCGCTACATGGCTTGACAAAGTTTGACTGTGACAGGGTCTGAGTTTTGATGGTTCGCATTTTGCCGCAAGATGATATCATGCCTTGTAGTTCTAAAGGTAAGATTGGGGATGTGTGAAGATTCTATGATATGATCTTGATAGCATCTTGTGGTCTGCAGTGAAAGTTTCAGTCTGACAGATGAACTAAACTAGTGACAGTCTATAGTGGAGGCCAACGTGATAAGTTTAAATTGTATGCAGTAAGTTCTATTGTTTAGAACTCAATCCTAAGTGGTGAAATAGTTGAGGCCAACATATGTGAATGTAATTCAAGTGTTGTTTGGGTCCGCTATGAATATTGGTGAATGAATCTGGCCAACAAGTTACATAAGGCATAATTGCACGCTACACCTTATTAGGCCGACCTAATATGAAGACTTCATGTGTTGCAGATATATGTATGGGATCAAATTCAATGTTTGTGTGATGAGACATGAATGTGAATGTATGTGTGATATGTGAAGGATAGTGTAGGTGACTATAGTAGAAGAAGAGAGATCTTGCTTAATGTAAAAGTAGAGCAGTGAAACAGAGCAGTCAAGATGAAGAGTTTTGAGATAGTGTTTCTGAGCTTCATTCAAACTGTAACCATGCATTCTTAGATGCAATCAGAGAAGTTCATTTTGGTAGTGAGCCATTCTTTTTCCTTTCTCTCTTTCTCTAGGCAGTGAGCCTTTTTGTAGTGAGCATTTTTTTGGGCAGTGAGCTTCTTGTAATTTGGTATTGTTATTACATAATTATTGTGAGCTAACACTCGTCGTAGTTTTTCTCTGTTTAGGGTTTTCCACGTAAAAATACTAGTGTTTATGTGTGATGCTTTGTGGTTTCTTCTTTTGTGTTTAATCTACTTTGTTGTTATCAAATGTGGTAAATGGATTAATGGTTTAATAAGTAAAAGGTTTAATAGAATACTAATTCACCCTCCCACCTCTCAGTATTCTGGGGTTCAACAAGCTATATGCAAAGAGTGGATGAAGTTGTCAACTCCATCAATGGTCTTGGTGGAAAGCTGGAGGAAAATGAAGTGGTAAAGAAGGTACTAAGAACTCTTCCAAAATCTTATAGTGCTAAAGTTTCTACTATTGAAGAAACTCAAGAATTGGATAAGTATTCTAGGGATAAAATGTTTGGTACTCTAACTACTTTTGAGATAAGAGAATTTGGTCAAGAAGATTCAAGAAAGGAAACTGCTTTTAAGGCTAGCAAGATCGAAAAGAAGGTTGAATCAAATCAAGATGATTTTGATGAAGTGGAAGCAAACATTGTAAGCAATTGAAAAAGGGCTCTGGAAAATATAGAGGTAAGTTACCTTTCAAATGTTTTAGTTGTGGAAAGATAGGTCATTATGCTTCAAGAAAAGGTAAATCAAAATTTCTAATGACAAATACAAGGAGAACAAAGGTAAATCATTCAAGATAAGTTATTATATTAAAGAAGATGACAACATATGTGATGATGAGTCTAACTATTCGGATGATGATGGTAATGAATGCTTGTTCATGGCTTTGAATGTTGGTACTAACTCTACTAATTATAGAAGATGTATGAAGGATATTGCTCCAGAAATAGGGCACCACATTGAAGGAGCATTGGTTACTGCTTTCCATGTAAGAGAGGAGGAAGATCTCTAGTTAATTGATAGTGGATGTTCAAATCATATGATAGGTGATAAGAATAAGTTTGTGAAGCTTGAGAAGTTTGATGGAGGTTTTGTTAAGTTTGGAGATGATGCATCTGCTAACATCTGTGGAAGAGGTTCAATCAGTTTTGATGGTAAGCACAATGTAAATGATGTTCTTTATATCAAAGGACTCTGAAATAATCTTCTAATTGTAGTTAAAATGTGTAGTAGAGGATATAATCTTGTGTTTCAGAATGGTGGCTATGAAATTGGAAAAGAAGACTCTGAAACTCTGATTGTTACAGGAACAAGGAAAAAAGGAAATATATATCAGCTCAAAGGTGTTGATGGTGTGTTCCTTGTGACTCAAGTTAATGAAAGTTGGCTATGGCATAGAAGAATGCGTCACATCAATTTTGATAGCCTAGTGAAGATCAACTCTACTCAAGTTGTGAGGGATCTACCTAAGATTACAAAGTCTACCAATGCAACATGCAAGGAATGTTAGATTGGGAAGCAAACAAGGAAGAATTTTAAGACCAAAGAATATTCTACCACCAAACCTCTAGAGTTGTTGCATATAGATCTATGTGGACCTACAAGAGTAGGAAGATTTCAAGGTGACAAGTATTTAATGTTGTTGATTGATGATTTCTCTAGAATGACAGGTAACTTTTTGCAAAGAAAAATTAGAAGCTCTAGATAAGTTCAAAGCTTTTAAGGCTATGGTTGAAAATGAAATTGATCTAAAAGTCAAATGTTGAGATCTAACAAAGGTGGTGAGTTCACCTCCAATGACTTTAATTGCTTTTGTAAAGATCATGGAATAAAAAGGCACTTGTCAGCACCTAGGACTCCTCAGTAGAATGGAGTTGTGGAAAGGAAGAATAGGATTGTTCAAGAAATAGCAAGGACAATGATGAAAGAAAAAAATCTACTAGATATCTATTGGAGAGAAGCCATCCACACTATAGTCTACATAAATAATAGAGTGCAAGATAGGGTCAACAGTTCAAAGACTCCATATGAACTATGGTATGGAATGTTGGGAATTAAGGTGTCTCAACCTTAGTAATTCATTGTATTATTTCATTGCATTTATTTATTTATTGCCTATTGTATAATTTGGATGCAAATCCTATGTAGTCATATTGTGGGAGTTGGCACGGTGATGTGTCATCCTACATGGCATATGACCACATGTAAATTTGTCCTCACATGAGCAGATAGGGATCCCACTTAGTGGTAGGAATATTTTGCATTGTGTTGGCAACTTGGAATGTGTGTAAGGGAATATTGATTGAAATGGTCATGATAGATTCCTATGACAAAGTTATGACATGTAAGAGTTGGAAATAGAAGATCCTATGACAGATATGGACATGTGTCGAGAAGCATCTTTGGGCACCCCAAGGTGGACTATGACATGTTGTAAGAAAATATGCTATTTATAGCCTGTGTATGATAGATTCTCTTACAACTGTAAGTTATGACAACTATGACAGATTCTATGATGGTTGTAAGAGTCGTAAGAGCATCTGTCATAGCCCATTTTAGAAATAGGCAACCTCTTTGGGATGGGGTGACTTGACAAGTGTCTGGAACATCCTACAGTGTTGGACAAGTGTCCATAGGCATGGTTTTTGGACCATGAGGCCATGTTGGATGCCCATCTCAATGTGGAGCCATTTTTGCCTTGTATTTTCTTTATAAATAGGTGCTTTTGAGAGGTGATGCATTATGTGACTAACAGGTACTGTTATGTTACCAAATCATCTCCAGATACGAGTGTCGAAGACTCCTACAAGAGCATTGGCTCTGTGACTGTATTGTAACCTTCATTATTTATAGAATACATTTGAGTTGTGTTTTAGAGTGGGGTTTTTCACCCGATAAGGGTTTTCCCCACGTATATCTTATGTCTCTCTTCTTCTATTTTACATTCTTGTGTATGTGTTTTCTGCAATGTCTCTATTAGTGGGTTAACATAATTTGTAATTGTAAAGATAAAATTGAATTTGCACTTTCCTCCTCTCATTAGATTAGTGTGGGAAGCAATTTCTGCACACCTAGCTTCCTTTCAGTTGGTATCAGAGCCTAGCCAGTTTTAGTTCTAGCTGTTGGGTAGGGGTTTTTTGAGCTAATCTTAGGTTGAGTGGGAGTTTGTGTAGAGTATTATGTTTCTTGTTGCAAGAAGGAGATGGCAACCACATCCGAAAGATTAGAGGTGGAGAAATTTAATGGCACCAATTTTGAGTTGTGGAAACTCAAGAAGGAAGACCTACTTGTTGATCATGACCTATGGGAAACTGTATCCATTGTAAAACCTACATCAATGTCACAAGTTGATTGGGACCTCAAAGATCGGAAGGCTAAGGGTCTCATAAGACTCTATCTAGCTGACTCTGTCATGTTGAATGTCTATGAGGAGAAGAGCATGAAAGACCTTTGGAAGAAGCTGGGTGATGTTTATCAGGCCAAGTCCTTGGTGAAAAATCTTTTTCTGAAAAAGAAGTTGTTCACTCTAAAAATGGAAGATGAAGGATCTGTTGCGGACCATATGAATGCTTTCAACATGATCATTGCACAGTTGACATCTGTGGGTGTGAAAATGGAGGAGGAGGATCAGTGTATGACCGTGCTTTGTTCTTTGCCAAATTCATGGGATCTTCTGGTCATGGCTATCAGAAGCACCACTACCACCTTCAAGATGGAAGATGTGGTGTGTTCGCTATTATCTAAAGAGATGTGGAGAAAGTCTTCTAAGGCAGCCAAAGAAGCTCGTGCGGTTCATGGAAGACCCAAAGAGAAAGGGAAGAAGAAGGAAAAGAAAGGTGAAAAGAGTAGATCCAAATCTCCTAGAAAGCCCAAGGTGCTCTATTGGAACTGTGGGAAAACTAGGCATTTCTGAAAGGAATGCAGAGGAGAAGAAAAAAAAGAAGAAGAATGCTCCTGATTCAAATTCTGACAAGTCACAGGATGATGGTGATACCTTCATCACAGCCCTGGCCACCCATGCATCTTATGATGTGTGGTTGATTGATTCTGGTGCATCATTCCACATGACCTCTCATCGAGACTGGTTTACGAAATATGAAAAGTTCGATGGTGGAAGAGTGTACCTGGGTGACGATTCTCATCTGAAGATTATTGGTCGTGGAAGAGTCTCAATCTGATTTCTTGATGGACAAGTGAAGGGGATCACTGGGGTTATGCACATCCCAGGCCTAGCATGGAACCTGCTTTCTATAAGTATGTTGAATGATGCAGGTGTACAGGTTGTCTTTTCAAAGGATGGATGCAAGATGACTAGAGGATCTATGGTGCTTGCAAAGGGTACTCGAAGAGGTACTTTGTTTCAACTTGAGGCATGCACTTCACAGTGCAATAGTTCTTCTAACTTGAAGAAAAGAGCTATAGTCACTTCATCCCCACCATCTAAACAAGTAGTGAAGAAATCTGTTGTAACACTTTCTGATGGTAGTGCACATGCTTTGGAAGTTAAACTTCCTGTTGAAAAGACTATGTTATGGCATTTGAGATATGGCCACATTGGTGAGAAGGGTCTGCGAACCCTGAAAAATAAAAACCTTGTTGAGGGGTTAAATGATTGTAATCTAAAGTTCAACTTTTGCGAACATTGTATATATGGAAAGCAAAACCTTGTTTAGTTTTACTCTAGTTCTCACAAGTCTTCTGGTGTATTGGATCTTATTCATTCTGATGTGTTTGGTCCTATTAATGTTCCTTCGATTTCTAAATCTGTATATTTTGTATCATTCATAGATGATTATAGTAGAAGGACATGGGTTTATTTTATCAAAAGCAAGTCTGAAGTCTTTAGTCAGTTTAAAGAGTTTAAAGCCTATGCTGAAAATTAGACTAGTAAAAAGATTAAGTGTTTGAGAACTGACAACGGTGGTGAGTTTTGTTCAGCAAAGTTCGATAAGTTCTGTAAAGAGCAAGGGATTGAAAGACATAAGACAACTCCATATACCCCACAACAAAATGGAGTTACAGAGAGGATGAACAGGACACTGTTGGAGAAGGCTAGGAGTATGCTTAGTGAAGCAAGACTCGAACAAAAGTTTTGGGCTGAAGCTGTAGCCACTGCTTGCTATCTGGTAAACAAATCTCCTACATCAGCTCTTGTTGGTAAGACACCTATGGAGGTGTGATCTAGTAAGAAGCCTTTAGTTAGACATCTTTGTGTTTTTGGTTGTGAGGCATATGCACATATACCTAGGGAGAAACTGATGTAGATAGAGAGGATTCACAACTCAACTTGAAAAAACTCTCAACCAAATTTTGTTGTCCTTTCAATTAGGACTCACGTTCTTTCACTAGACTCTTCTTCAACACACCAAAATAGAGAACAAGGAAACAAATCCCTTATTGATTCCTCAAAACACTTTAAACAACTTCAAATTGACTGACTCAAGCCTTTCAACAACTCATACAATTTTAACATGTAAACTTTCAAAACTGGCCAAATCAACATCTAGGCCCTTTAGGCCACATAAACAAACAACTTCCATTACCCAAGCCCATTTCTCTTTCCCAATGGAAACCACATGTTTAAATATACCTTCTACAACATAAATAAACCATTTCCCAATCTTTACTCATGACATTTCATCAGACATTTATGCTAAACCTTCATTTAAGATTCCCAAAGAAAACTGTCATAAGACTGCCTTGACAAGACAGTCAACAAATAAGGCCCTCAAACTCTCAAATTTACCAAACCCTCTTTTTAAATACTTCAAAATACACCTAATCACCTTTTAAAAACAATATCCTTCAAGAAGCACTCAAAACCCACAAGCAAAATTCTTTAAATCTCACTGTTCACTGCATTTTACAGATTTTTTCACAATTTTTTAGAACTAGGGCATCATTGTTTCATATGCTATCCTTAATATTTCAGTCTAAGACTTTGGAATATGAAATAATATGTAAAAATATGCCTTCTCACCAAAAATTAAGATTTTCCACTGTTTGAAATTGAAGATACACAATTTTCTGTCTCTGGTTACCCTAAAACAGGGTTTTGGCCACTTGGAGTGTTTTCCCCATAACTTTCACAAAACTAAATCATTTTTCATGAGACAAAAAACATATTAAAGAATATTCTTATGGATATCATGTACCATGGAGGAGGAAAGGATTTATGCTAAGAATATGGCCATACAATGGACTAAAACCATGAAATTGTAGAAAATTAACAGAAAAACTGAGAATTTCTTTGAATTTCTTATTCATACATTGTCCTCCAGCCTTCCTCAAAGTTTGTGATGGTTCAAAATACTTAAATAAACTAGAACCAACACCTACAACTAACTTTCTAACTTCCTAACTCTTCACATTCCTCTATTTTGCAATTTGTTGCATTTTAACAATATTGCTTGACAACATTTTGTCAATATTTGCAACTTTTGCACTTGATGCCCAAATTAACCCAAATAAACTAACTAGGACCTGTTACATGTTTATTGAGGCCTTCTAGACCTTATTACAAGATGAGAATACCTATACAAAATCAAAATCCTAAGTCTACCTCATGGAGGCATATTCATGCTAGGGTGCACCTGCACCAGAAATGGTCTAAATTAGAGAACAAGGTTGTTAAATGTATTTTCATTGGCTATGGTGTCGGTATGAAAGGATACAAGTTTTGGGATCCTATGGTTGAAAAAGTGTTGTATAGAAAAAGTGTTATCTTTAGAGAGATAACACCTTCTTCCGTTGTTCTACAGCCAGAACAGATAGAAAAGAAAAAGGATGCGGTTCAGTTTCCTTCTGCCCCTTAGAAGACTGAATAGATAGACCATGTGAGACCTAATGATGAGGAGAGTTCTAGCGGCTCTAAAAGCTCAAAAGAAGAAGCACAACCTCAACCTCAGCCATTGAGGAGGTCTACACGAACGCAAAAGCAACCTGATAGGTTTGGTTATTCATTACTTGATTCTAGTTGTGCTTTTGCTTTACTTACTAACACTGATGAGCCTAGAGCTGTGAAAGAGGCTATGGGCATGAAAGATGTAGGTTTCTGGAAGGAGGCCATGGAAGATGAGATGGATTCTTTGGAAAAGAATAAAACATGGGACTTGGTGCCTTTGCCTGAAGGACGGAAACCCGTTGGATGCAAATGGGTGTTCAAAAAGAAATTTGGTGCAGATGGCAGTGTTGAAAAGTACAAGGCTAGATTGGTTGCGAAGGGGTACTCACAAGTGGAGGGAATTGATTATGGTGAAATTTTCTCTCCTGTTGCAAAGCTGACATCCATTTGATCCTTATTATCTCTTGCAACTGCTTATGACTTAGAGGTAGAATAGATGGATGTGAAGACAACTTTCCTTCATGGTGATTTGGAGGAAGAGATTTACATGGCACAGCAGAGCATTACATAGAGAAAGGTAAAGAAAATTTGGTTTTCAAGTTAAAGAAGTCTTTGTATGGTTTGAAGCAGTCCCCTAGGATGTGGTACTTGAAGTTTGATGCCTTTTTGTTGTCAATTCGATATCTGAGATCAAAATCAGATCATTATGTGTATTACAAATTTGACAATGATCGCATTCTCATTATTGCATTGTATGTTGATGATATGCTATTGATTGGGAATGGTAAGAATATGATTTCTGATTTGAAGTCTTAGTTGTCAGTACAGTTTGAAATGAAAAATCTTGGGGCAGCCAGGTACATTCTAGGAATGGAAATCAGAAGAGACAAAGCTAACAAAAAACTTTGGTTAAGATAGAGTAAGTATGTGAAGACCATGTTGGATAGGTTTAGCATGGCAAATTGTAGACCATTGTGTGCTCCCGTTTCATTGGGAACAAAGTTGTCTGTTAATGATTGTCCAAAATCTCCTAGTGAGGTGGAGGACATGAGCAGAGTACCTTATGCTAGTGTTGTCGCTAGTTTGATGTATGCTATGGTCTGCACAAGACCAAACATTGCCCAAGCAGTGAGAGTTCTTAGTCGATTTATGGCTAATCTTGGATGGGTACATTGGGATGCAGTTAAGTGAGTGTTCAAATATTTGAGGGGTACTTCTGAGTATTCCATATGTTATCATGGAAATTCTACAGGTTCTCTGCATTCAGTTTGTATTCATGGATTTGTGGATTCTGATTGGGCAGGTGACATTGACAGCAGGAGATCCACCAGTGCCTATGTGTTCACTATGTTTGGTGGTGCAATTAGTTGGATGAGTAAGCGACAACCTATTGTTGCTTTATCAACAATAGAAGCTGAGTACATGGCAGCAACTCATGTCTGCAAGGAAGCCATTTGGCTTAAGAGATTATGTTCAGATATTGGTGTTGATGCAGGACCGATTACGATTTTTTGTGATAGTCAAAGTGTGATTTGTTTTGCAAAGAATCCAACTTTCCATGCAAAAATAAAGCATATTGATGTACAGTTTCACTTCGTATGAGACATGGTAGAGGATGGGAGGGTAAATTTAGAGAAGGTAGATACTTCGAAGAATGTTGCAGATGCATTGACAAAGCGAGTGGGCACAGAGAAGTTCAGATGGTGTTCGGAGTCTATGGGCCTCTCGGCCTATAGCAATTAAATCCTGTTATTTCTATTGGTGCTTACAATGTGTTCGACAAGTGGGAGAATGTTAGGAATTAAGGTGTCTCAACCTTGGTAATTCCTTGTATTATTTCATTGTATTTATTTATATATTGCTTATTGTATAATTTGGATGCAAATCCTATGTTGTCATATTGTGGGAGTTGGCATGGTGATGTGTCATCTTACATGGCATATGACCACATGTAAATTTGTCCTCACATGAGGAGATAGGCATCCCACTTAGTGGTAGGAATATTTTGCCATGTGTCGGCATCTTGGAATGTGTGTAAGGGAATATTGATCGAAACAGTCATGATAGATTCCTATGACAAAGTTATGACTTGTAAGAGTCAGAAATAGAAGATCCTATGACATGTATGGACATGTGTCGAGAAGCATCTTTGAAAAAGGCATCTTTGGGTGCCCCAAGGTGGACTATGACATGTTGTAAGAGAATATGCTATTTATAGCATGTGTATGATAGATTCTCTTACAACTGTAAGTTATGACAGCTATGACAGATTCTATGACAGTTGTAAGAGTCGTAAGAGTATCTGTCAGAGCCCATTTTGGAAATAGGTGACCTCTTTGGGATGGGGTGACTTGACAAGTGTCAGGGACATCCTACAGTGTTGGGCAAGTGTCCATAGGTGTGGGTTTTGGGCCATAAGGCCATGTTGGATGCCCATCTCAATGTGGAGCCATTTTTGCCTTGTATTTGCTTTATAAACAGATGCTTTTGAGAGGTGATGTATTATGTGATTAACAGGTACTGTTATGCTACTAGATCATCTCCAGATACAAGTGTCGAAGACTCTTGCAAGAGCATTGGCTTTATGACTGTATTGTAACCTTCATTGTTTACGGAATACATTTGAGCTGTATTTTGGAGTGTGGGGTTTTTCACCCGATATGGGTTTTCCCCATGTATATCTTGTGTTTCTCTTCTTCTGTCTTACATTCTTGTGTATGTGTTTGCTATAATATCTCTATTATTGGGTTAACATAATCTGTAATTGTAAAGATAAAATTGAATTTGCACTCTCCTCCCCTCATTAGATTAGTGTAGGAAGTGATTTCTGCACACCTAGCTTCGTTTCATGGAAGAACTCCTACTATAAAATACTTTAGAGTGTTTGGAAGTAAATGCTACATTAGGAGAGATGAAGAGAACTTGGGAAAGTTTGATTCAAGATTGGATGAAGGAATCTACTCTACAAAGAGCAAGGCATACAGATGCTACAACAAGAGACTGAAGAGATTAGTGGAAAGTGCAAATGTCAAAGTGGATGAAGAACCATACCAAAGTTTAATGTAATTAGAAGGATATGAATTAGATGAGAACCATTGCAGAGAAGTTGAAAGTGAGGAAGAAAAGGAAAAAGAGAAGCGAGATGATGAAGAAGATGTCCAGAGAAGATTCCCAAGACTCCCAAGTATGTGCAAAAGAATCATTCTAAAAAATAGATCATTGGCGATAAGAGCAAAGGTATTTTAACAAGGAGAAGTATTGCTCTCATAGACAAATAGGTAAACTTGTGCTTACTGTCTCAAATAGAACCTGAAACTGTGACTGAAGCATGCAGTAATGAGCACTGGATCAAGGCTATGGAAGAAGAATTGATGCAGATTGAGAAGAATCAAACTTGGGAAATTGTCCCAAGACCAGAGGACAAGAATGTGATAGGAACTAAATGGGTCTTTCGGAACAAATTGAATGATAATGGGGAAGTAGTCACAAATAAGGCCAGGCTGGTGTTTAAAGGCTACTCACAAGTGGAAGGAATAGATTATGAGGAAACATTTTGACGCAAAGGATCCACAAAAAACCCTAACATACAATCATAAATGTATGTGTATACATACATACAAGCATCTACCGGCTAAACCCATGATCCCTTTGTATCTATCGCTTCTGTTACACAGGACATGCAAATGCTGACCTGTCAGCGCCTGTCACCTCCACTCTCACTATCGGTCGATTTTTGTATCTAGCGCTTGTATTTGCGCATTGTATGCATACAACCGATACATACAAACCAAAATATACAACCACCCAATATTCCTCCGGATATGTGCTCAATGTATGTTTGACTGGTGTTGACTTCTTTGTATCTGCGGAATGTATGTTTGAATATACATTCAAAATATACAACCCATAATATGCATCTGCCGAATATTCCTTAGAACATTCCTTCCGAAGACAGTTGACCACTGACTTTCCCTTGTATTAGCCTGATGTACATTCATAATGTACATTTCCAATATGCAAACTTCTGCGGGATATACAGAAATTGTATCCAATCCTCCTAGTGATATACATAGACTTTGTATATCCTTAATGTACATTCGAAATGTACAAACTCAACATGCAAACAGAAAGTGTATCTCCCATATACCTTAGCGAATGTACCTTTGACTCCGTTGTTGACTATCAAGAGTTTCTCTCTCCTCTGTACCTCTGACTGCTTGTATATCCCAACATACAATAGTGATTATACTAAAGTGATATACGCACAACATGCGAATGCAATACACACGGATTGTATGCAAAAGGTGCATACACACAACTTGTATGGCCCGATGTACAATAGTGATATACATAAAGATTGTATATCGACCCTTTACCAAATCCACAACATATGAACCCGATATGCAAATGACGGATACACACAAAATGACCCTCAAATGCAAAAGCGATATACACAAGAAATGTATATCCAAACTACTTCATCTTTGTATCATCAAAACATGCATTTTTAACAAGTTCTAACACCCAAACCGGTTAGCAATATATGCACAGATACAAATGAAATATACACATAGATTGTATGTCACATACAAACACTATATATACGTCAAATGTACATTTTGACAAAACCCTCAAAACTTCACAAATTTCACATAGAAAATACTAAGATTGGGCCAAACCATTTCCTGGGCAACTTTAACTTAGAATTTAAACTTCAAACCCTAGCACATGAGAATGCTAGGATAAATCATAGCATGCTATAAATTGATCCCACAAACATGAAATGCATAAACAGAAACACAGAAATACAAACTAAACTACTGTACATGTCCATTCCACCGATTCAGAGAATCAACTGGTGGAATGGATGAATGAATCCATTTTGCCTGCAACAAGAGAATCAATACACAAATGGATTGAAAATCAGACAAATGAAACAATGGGATCTTCCTTAATTCAATAATAGAAATGCATACAGATATCACAACCCATTGTATCACAATGTCCTGTCTGATTTCAAACACAAATGACTCTGTCCTTCATATGCAATGCTGAACTATATCTCTAAAACAAACTGATCTAGGGCCTAAATAGCTACTCTTCACGAGTAGTACAGACTCGATTCCCAACGGCTAGGAGCTTCCAAGCGGCTGGGAGGATAGCTAGCATAACAAACTATAACTGTCAACACACCATCCTAGATTGACTAAAAACATAAGAATTGGTCACATGGACCTTATTACATCACAAAGTCAAAACATACTCTAATTATACTTATGCTTTATTTTGAAGGGGTGCTCCTACACCATACTCCCCAGAAGAAGAAATCTCAAGTCCACTTGAGATGAGAGTATGTAGGTCAGAATCATGTTTGTTGATCTATTCTTCAATCATCCACACTGCTTCTGAATTAGGTTTTCCCTGCCAAGCCACCAAATATTCTAGATATTCTTTGTTCCTGGTCCTCTTGATCACTCTTGTGTCTAAAATCTTTTGCAATTGTGGTGGATCATGTTTAGGAATGTCATCAATGACTGTATCCTGGAATGAGTCATGTTCTTCATCTAGATTATGCTTGTATGGAGTTAAATCACATACATTGAATATAGGTGATAAACCAACATCAGGAGGAAGTTGGATCTCATAAGCATTCTGTCCATGCTTTTTCAAAATCTGACATGGTCCAATCTTCCTCTGCATGAGTTTGGTATATTTACCTTTAGGAAGTCTTTCCTTTTTCAAATGAAGCCATACCAAATCTCCAACATCAAATTGTACATCTTTCTTCTTTTTATCAGCATACTCCTTATACTTTAAGGTAGTTTGTTGGAGTTGGTTTTTGACCTGATCATGTACCTCTTTTATGGCTTCTGCAAAAGCTTCTCCATCTACACTAACAGAATCTCCTATAGGCAAGTTTCTTAACTCCAAAATACCTCTTGGGTGTATACCATACACTATCTGAAAAGGTGATTTCCCTGTACTCCTGTTGACAGTATCATTGTAAGAAAATTCTTCCTGTGATAGGATATTATCCCATTTGTCTCCATGTTGTCTTGTCAAGTATTTGAGCAAATTCCCTAAGGAACAATTTACCACTTTAGTTTGTCCATCTGTTTGAGGATGATATGTGGATGAGAAAGACAAATTTGTTCCAAGTTTCTTCCACAGAGTTCTCTAGAAATGACCAATAAACTTCACATCCCTATCTAACACTATGCTCAAGGGCAATCCATGTATTCTTACTATTTCTTTGAAAAACAAATCTGCAATATATGAAGCATCAGCAGTGGTTTTGCATGGCAAGAAATGTGCCATTTTACTGAATCTATCCACTACAACAAAAACACTATCATATCCTTTTCTGGTTCTGGGTAAACCCAACACAAAATCCATACTTATGCTTTCCCATGGTCTAGAAGAAATGGGTAAAGGCTGATATAAACCTGCATTAGTTAATCTTCCTTTTGCTTTCTGACATATCACACATGTCTCTACAAATTTTCTGACATCTGATTGTAACATAGGCCAATAATAATGTCTTTGAACAAGATCAAGAGTCTTGTCTAAACCAAAATGTCCTGCCATAGCTCCACAATGTTTATCTTTTATGATGTTCAACCTCATAGAACACCTTGGAATACACAACTGTCCACCTTTGAACAGTAATCCATCTTGGATCAAAAATTCAGAGAACTCAGCATGGTATTTATCTCCAAAAGAAGTACATACCTGATATATCTCTCCAAAATCTTCATCATCATCATACATGGTCTTCAATGAATCAATGCCAACACTTTCCAACTAGATCTGGTTGACTGTTAGAGCTCTCCTACTGAAGGCATCAGCTACCTTATTTGTGAGTCCTTTCTTATGCTTCAATGTGAAAGTAAAAGCTTGCAAAGTTTCTACCCATTTCATATGCCTATGATTCAGTTTTTCTTGGCTGTTTATGAAACTCAGAGCCTGATTATCTGTGAATACTATGAATTCTTTCGGCATCAAGTAATGCCTCCATTTCTTGAGTGACTGGACTAGAGCATACATTTCCAAATCATATGATGAATACCTCTGTTTAGCATCGTTGAGCTTCTCACTAAAAAATGCAATTGGCCTACCTTCTTGGCTGAGTACTACTCTTATTGCCATGTGACTTGCATCACATTCTACTTGAAAAATTTTGTTAAAATCTAGAAGTGCAAGGACTGGTTGCTGTGCCATTTTCTTCTTCAATGTTTCAAAGGAATCACCTGCTTCCTTAGTCCAAGCAAATTTGCACTTCTGTCCTTTTATAGTATCAAGCATGGGTGCACAAATATGACTAAACCCTCTTATGAACTTTCTGTAGAAGGTTGCTAATCCATGGAAACTTCTGACATCATTCATAGTCCTTGGAGTTGGCCAAGATAATATGGCACTTACTTTCTCCTTATACATTTGCAGCTTGCCTTGGGAAATGACAAAACCCAAATATGTGAGCTCCTCCTGCATGAACAAACATTTGTCCAAATTTATCATTAGTTGCTCTTCATGTAACCTCTTGAGAACCAAATCTATATATCTAAGATGTTCTTCCTTTGTATTGTTGAAACTCATAATGTCATCTAGATATACTATGACAAACTTTCCCATGAATTCTCTCAAAACCTCATTCATCAATCTCATAAAAGTACTAGGTGCATTAGATAAATCAAAAGGCATAACTTTCCACTCATACAACCCTTCATTTGTTTTGAATGTTGTTTTCCATTCATCTCCTGGCCTAATCCTAATCTGATGATATCCACTCTTCAGATATATTTTTGTAAAATACTTAGCACCTCCCAAACAATCAAGTAAATCCTCTATCCTAGGTATTGGAAACCTATACCAGATTGTTATCTTATTGATAGCCTTGGAATCTGTGCAAAGCCTCCAAGTGCCTTCTTTCTTTGGTGCTAGTAGAGCTGGTACTGCACATGGGCTTAAACTTTTGTCAATCAGACCTGTGTCTAGCAATTCCTCAATTTGTCTTGCTACTTCTGCATTCTATTCTGGAGTTAGCTTATATGCTGCTTTGTTTGGAAGTGTAGATCCTGGGATTAGATCTATGCAATGGCTGATATCCCTTACAAGTGGTAGGGATCTTGGCATTCCATCAGAGATGATGCCTTTATACTTATCTAATAACTCTTGGACAGTTGGGTCTATGAACCTCTACTTCTTCTCTTTCTTGACTTTTTGTTGTTGTTCTTTGTGCATTGTGAGACATGGAATTAGGGCATATGCAACTGCACCTTCTTCTGCCACTTCTTTCATGAATTAGTCACCATACCATCTTTGGTGATTGTATAGGTGTTCCTAACACCATCATGGCGTGCCTTCAAGTCATACTACCATGGTCTTCCAAATAAAAGATGGCAAGCATCCATCTTGGTGATATCAAACAACTTGTCCTTATATGCTCCAATCTGAAATTCTACCCAAGCCTACTCTTCTACAACTGTTTGCTGACCTTACGTAAGCCATGAGACCTTATATGGGGATGGGTGAGGCAATCTTCTAAGCTTCAGCTTTGTTACCATTTCATCAGATACAAAATTTTCAGTAGAACCAGAATCAATTAAAACTTTACATGCCTTACCTCCTGCCTTGCATGTAGTTCTGAAAAGAGACTTCCTTTGTGGGGGTTCTCTGTTAGGTACCTTCATGGTAGTCATTGTTCTCCTCATCATCAGAGATTCTCCACTCTCTGGATATCCATAATTGTCAGGAGCATTCACACTTTGAAAAGCGTTTGAGCTTGTTGCACTTTGACTGTTAGGTTTTTGGATCAGATTCGTTCTCCTTTCTCCTGTTGAGCTTGTTGCCTTTTCTAGACATCTGCTGGCTATATGGCCTTCTTTATTACAATTATAACATCTGATAGATCCTCTACCCTAAGATCTTCCTCTGAAAGGTCTTCTGCCTCTGAAGTTTCCTTGCTGATTGTAACTTCCTCTCTAGTTTTGACTATTATCTCCCTTGCTGTTGTTATGACTGGATTCTCCCTGATATCCAAATCCATGTCCTCTGCCTCTGAAAGGACCTCTTCCACCTCTTTGTTGTTTTCCTCTTCCTCTATTGTTCTATTCTTGTCTTCTCTTTAACTTCTCTTCCACTTTCAATGCCAACTAAAAATATTTCTGAACTATATCTAGGTTATGTAGATTTAAATCTTCCTGAATGTTGAACCTCAATCCATTAAGGTATCTGGCTACCTTTTCTTCCTCACTCTCTTTTACCTTTGTCTTGACACAAAGCTTCATGAACTCTTCTGTATATGAGTTGACATCTAGCTCCTTCTACTTCAAATTTTGTTTCCTCTTATGCAATTGGATGTTGTAATCCAATGGAACATATGCTTCTTTTACTAAAGCCATCATCTTCTTCCATGTAGCAACTCTGTGCTTTCCTTCTTGTACTCTGTCATCTTGGATGAAATTCCACCAAGTTAATGCAGCCTCTTTCATTTTTGATTGGGCTATCTTTACCCTCTAGTGTTCTGGTATCTCCTCTGTCTCAAAGAAATTGTTTAAGGAGTCTATCCACTCCATCACCGAATCAGGATCCATCTTTCCTATAAACACTGGCAAATCCAGTTTCACATCCATGGTTCTCCTCTCCATGGATTTGAGGGCATTAATCAAGGGTCTCTAGTCTACAAGAACGTCTTCCTCGTTCCACCTAGGGATCTCTTCTTCTTCCCTATCTTCTTCTTTACCAGAACCTACTATGTCCCTCAACTTCTCCAACTCATTTTTCAATGCCTAATTCTGAGCCTTCACAACTTTGTTTTCTACAATCTACTTCTTTACCAGAATTGCCAACTCAGCATTGGTCATCCTTGCTGGAATTTTTGATGTTCCTTCTTCATCCAACATCTTTCTGTCTTCAAATCTTCCCAAAAGATTCTTCCTTTGCTCTGATACCACTATGACGCAGAGGATCTGCCAAAAACCCTAACATACAATCATAAATGTATGTTTATACATACATACAAACATCTACCAGCTAAACCTGTGATCCCTTTGTATCTGTCGCTTCTGTTACACAGGACATGCAAACGCTGACTTGTCGGCACCTGTCACCTCCACTCTCACTGTCGGTTGATTTTTGTATCTAGCGCTTGTATCTGCGCATTGTATGCATACAACCGATACATACAAACCAAAATATACAACCACCCAATATTCCTCCAGATATGCCCTCAATGTATGTTTGACTGGCGTTGACTTCCTACGGAATGTATGTTTGAATATACATTCAAAATATACAACCCATAATATGCATCTGCCGAATATTCCTTAGAACATTCCTTCCGAAGACAGTTGACCACTGACTTTCCCTTGTATTAGCCCGATGTACATTCACAATGTACATTCCCAATATGTAAACTTCTGTGGGATACACACAACATACATATGCGAGATATACAAAAATTGTATCCAATCCTCCTAGTGATATACACAGACTTTGTATATCCTTAATGTACATTCGAAATGTACAAACTCAACATGCAAATAGAAAGTGTATCTCCCATATACCTTAGCAGATGTATCTTTGACTCTGCCATTGACTATCAAGAGTTTCTCTCTCCTCTATACCTCTGGCTACTTGTATATCCCAACATACAACAACGATTATACTAAAGTGATATACGCACAACATGTGAATGTGATACACACGGATTGTATGCAAAAGGTGCATACACACAACTTGTATGGCCCGATGTACAATAGCGATATACACAGAGATTGTATATCGACCCTTTACCAAATCCACAACATACGAACCTAATATGCAAATGACGGATACACACAAAATGACCCTTGGATGCAAAAGTGATATACACAAGAAATGTATATCTGAACTACTTCATCTTTGTATCATCAAAACATGCATTTTTAACAAGTTCTAACACCCAAACCGGTTAGCGATATACGCACAGATACAAATGCAATATACACACAAATTGTATGTCACATACAAACACTGTATATACATCAAATGTACATTTTGACAAAACCCTCAAAACTTCACAAATTTCACACAGAAAATACTGTGATCAGGCCGAACCATTTCCTGGGCAACTTTAACTTAGAATTTAACCTTCAAACCCTAGCACATGAGGATGCTAGGATAAATCATAGCATATTATAAATCGATCCCACAAACATGAAATGCATAAACAGAAACACGGAAATGCAAACTAAACTACTGTACATGTCCATTCCACCGATTCAGAGAATCAACCGGTGGAATGGATGAATGAATCCATTTCACCTGCAACAAGAGAATCAATACACATATGGATCAAAAATATGACAAATGAAACATTGGGATCTTCCTTAATTCAATAATAGAAATGCATACAGATATCACAACCCACTGTATCACAATGTCCTGTCTAATTTCAAACACAAATGACTCTGTCCTTCATATGCAATGCTAAACTATATCTCTAAAACAAACTGATCTAGGGCATAAATAGCTACTCTTCATGAGTAGTACAGACTTGATTCCCAGTGGTTGGGAGCTTCCAAGCGGCTAGGAGGGCAGCTAGCATAACAAACTATAACTGTCAACACACCATCCTAGATTGACTAAAAACATAAGAATTGGTCACATGGACCTTATTACATCACAAAGTCAAAACATACTCTAATTAGACTTATGCTTTATTTTGAAGGGGTGCTCCTGCACCACATTTGCTCCAGTGGCAAGATTGGAGGCAATTAGATAATTGTTGGCCTTTGCAACTCATAAGGACTTCAAAGTCTATCAAATGGATGTGAAATCTACATTCCTGAATGGAGAGTTGGAAGAGGAAGTATATATTGAGCAACCGAAAGGCTTTCAGTTATTAGATGATCTAAATATGGTCCATAGATTGAAGAAGGAATTGTATGGACTCAATCAGGCCCCTAGAGCTTGGTATGCAAGGTTGGATAGGTACCTTCTACAACAAGGATTCAAAAAGGACACTACAGATAGCAATTTGTACTTCAAAGTTAAAGAAAATCAAATCCTTGTTGTGGAAGTGTGTGTATATGATATAATCTTTGGAGGAAATGAAGGTGCAAGAGATTTTTAGAAGAAATGCAAAAAGAATTTTAAATGTCAATGTGTGGGGAAATGAACTTCTTCCTTGGGTTACAAATTAGTCAATCATAAAAGGGCATTTTCATTTCATAGTCAAAATATGCTAAGGAAATGTTGAAGAGTTTGGAATGGAAGACTCTAAACTAGTATGTACTCCCATGGTCCTACTAGTTGTAAATTAAGTAAAGATGATGAATCTCCTAAGACTGATCAGAGCAAGTACAGATCAATGATTGGTGGACTACTATACCTAACTGCTTCTAGATTGGATAGCATGCATGCAGTCTATTTTATGGCTAGATTTCAAGCTGATCCCAGAGAGTCACATGTATCAGCAATGAAGAGGATATTCAGATACCTGAAAGGCACTCTGGAGTTAGGCCTATGGTATCCCAAGGATACTAATTTCTCCTTGAGTACATATACAAATGTAGATTGGGCAAGATGTATAGATGACAAAAGAAGTACAAGTGGTGGTGCTTTCTTTTTGGGAATCAGACTTGTCTCGTGGTTAAGTAAGATAGTAGGACTCAATGTCATTATCTACTGCAGAGGCAGAATCTATTGCAGCAACATCCTACTGCACACAAGTGTTATAGATGAAGTAAACATTGAAGGATATCAAAGTGTCATATGATGAACCTATTCTTATCCTATGTGACAATACAAGTGCTATCAACATTTCAAAAAATCTAATGATGCATTCAAGAACAAAGCATATTTCAATCCAATATCACTTATTTATAAGAGAAAAGGTTGTAGAGAATGAGGTGAAGTTGGAGTATGTGCGTAACAAGGATCAAGTTGCATGCATCTTTACAAAGGCTCTCCCTAAGGATACTTTTGAGTATCTCTGACAAAATTTAGGGGTTATTGCCCATCCTTCTCTTAACTAGATGCATAAATGTGTGCATATGTCCAGGAAGCATTTCAAGATACACTTTTGGCCTTAGACTGATGTTGAAGGCTACCTCTTAGGGGGAGTATGTAGTGATACTATTGGTTGGTGTAGTCAGATGGAGCATATCCTATGATCTTAAGGGGGAGAGTGCAAAAAAAGTGAGAGAAGTGGAGATAGAGTAGATGCTTTCCAGTGTTAGAGTTGTTGCCCTTTGCCATTGATGTCAAAGGGGGAGAGAGAGTTGAAGTGATTGAAAAACCATTGTGCAGAGAGGTGTGTGTGAAGAGTACAAGTTGTTTCTATCAAGGGGAGTATTACTAGTTGTAGGGTTGCTCAATGATTGCTTTATGTCTTGATGGTTTTTCAAAGAGCTAGTGTTACCATCAATGAAAAAGGGGGATATTGTTGGAAACTTGCTTGTGATGTCACTGATATCAACTCCCAGTAGATGGTTCACTTGGTTTCCAAGTGCTTTTGAGAAAATTTGATAAAAAGGTGTGCAGTGTGATAGAGGTACCCTCAATGTTATGCTCTGCATTTCTTCCTAATTCAAGGTATGCTTGTGTGGTTTGGAAGTGTTGATCAGAGGTGCTTACAGGTGTTATATCCAAAGTTTTAGGCTCTGGATCATTCATAAGTAGAATATGTGTTTGACATAATATTTGACTATGAAGGAGGTTGTCTGGGAGAAATGAGAATGCTCTGCATTTCTCCACATTGAGCTTTCCTATCTTGTAGATATGAGAGAGTACTTATATTATTTGTATCCACCTTCCTTTGAAGTTTCTAGAGTTGGGATGCTTTGAAAGTTTAGTTCTTGCGTTGGTGATCAATAACAATGTGTCCTGATGTGCATAATGAAGACATTCTTTGATTCAGATGGTTACGGCAGTGTTGTAGAAGTTTATGATGATGATGAGTATTCTGGGAAGGTGTGTGAATTCTTTGGAGTGTCTCTCTGGTCTACATGATGTTCTTGGACATGGAGAAATGTGAATATGGTCATTAGCTCAGGTTTGGCCAACCTGGCTTACTTGTACTATTTTTAGAAGTACCTCATGGATTGTGGATGTGATAAGCATCTTGATGATACAAATTTGAGTCCTAGTTATCCCTTGACATGGTCCACTTTCACTTCTTTCCACTGTGGTAGTGTTTAGTGCCGACCTAAATAATGTTGCATGTGTGTAATACACACACTTCATTAGGACCGACCTAATTGAGATAGGTCTTGGTAAGAGATGGTATAAATGCAAGATGAAGTTGAATAGAGCAAGGTAGAGAAGAATATGTGAATGTGAATCAAGGGTAGTGAAGTTGTGTGTGAACTTAAATGCTTGACTCTGGAATGCAGTGAGTAGAAGGTGTCTACATTTTAGTGTGCCAGAAGTTGTTGGAGGCAGTGAGCCAAAGGTTGCGGATGGCAAGGAGTGGCAGTGTTATCTCCTATTGCTTTGAGATAGTGAATCTCTTTTTAACAATCTTCTTATTTCTTCTCTCTTCTAGGCAGTGAGCCTTTCTTTGGTAGTGAGTCTTTCTTCTGGGTAGTGAACCTATTGATTTTCGGTGTTGTTATTCATATATATGTGAGCTAATCCTCACCGTGGTTTTTCTCTTATTGGGTTTTCCACATAAATCTAGTATTCTCATGTGTTTGGATGTGTTTACATTGATGTTTCATATGTTAACATTCTACTAATGCATATTAAGATGTTTATGATTGAAATTACTTTGAGGGTTTAGAGTTTTAATATACAACTGATTCACCCCCTTCTCAGTTGTCTTGTGCATTCTAACAAAATTGTCTTGGCTGGTATTCTTCACAACCTAATATGGACCAACCCATAATGCTTCAAACTTCCCATGTTTACCCTTATCCTCATATTTAGCATTCCATAAAAGAACCAAGTCGTCAATCTGAAAACACTTTTTAGTAGTTCTTTTGTTGAACAAATGTTCAACCTTCTGTTGTTGTGATGATTTTTTGTCATGTGCAGCCCTTCTAACTTCATCTAATTATGTTAACTCGTGCATTCTCAAGGCCAAAGCATCATCTCCATCCTCTCTGATTTGTTGCAGTAGTTGACACACAAGCAATTCTAATGAAATTGGCATTTTAGCCTCTAATCCATACACAAGCTCAAATGGACTTTTACGTGTAACAGGTTTATAAGTGATCTGATTAGCCCAAACTGCATACTTCAACTTGTCATCCCACCTTTTCTTGTTCACATCCAGAGTTTTTTTTTATGATTTTCATGAGACTTTTATTGCTTGACTCAGCTTGTCCATTACTTTGCAGATGATATCGTGATGAATGAATCAACTTTATCCCATACTTAGAACACATACTCAAATTGTCTTGAGACCTAAAACACATGGAATTATCTGCAATAATTTTGGATGGCACGCTAAATCTGGTTATTACATTGTTCAAAAGGAAGTCAATTACCACCTTGGATGTGGCATTGCGAGTTGGGACAACCTCAATCCACTTGGTGAAATAGTCTGTCACCACCAAGATCCATTTGAATTCATTACTAGATCTTTCTTGTATTTCCCCTATGAAATCAATGCCCCATTGTTGAAATGGTGCCTCAGTTGTAACACTCATAAGGGGAAGAGCACCATCAAATTTTAACTTACCTGCAAACCTCTGGCAAGTGTCACATTTTCTGATTTGTTTTGCAACATCCTTGAAGAGACTTGACCACCAATAACCTTCCCTAATAACCTTATGCATGAAAGTGTCCACCACATATCCCTTGATGACAATATTCAATTATTTTCTTATATTTTTGTTGATCCAAACACTTTAACAGTAGCCCCTCATGATTTCTTCACATTAAAACATCTTGAATCAAAACATATTTCTGAGACTGGAGCTTAAGTGTTTTTTGTTGAACCAGATTCATGCCTGGAGGATAGTGCATGTTCATCAAATAAAAGATAATATCTTTACACCACATCCATTAATCCACATGGGTAATTATTTAGGGTTGAATTAATATTGTTTACTTCAACTGCCTCTAGATTTGTATCTGCCATTAATCTTTCCAAACCTTTCCCCCTAACCAACTTAGTGACATGTATGTCCATGTCATATTCTTAGATCTTATTGATCCACCACCACCTTCTCCCAGAAACTTCCTTCTACATAAAAATATCCTTCAATAGCTAAATGGGGTACATATGCAATAGTCTATGCACCCATGAGGTAAGTATTGAAGGCACAAGACAACTGAGAGGGGGGTGAATCAGTTGTATCAAAAATCTCAAACCCTCATAAACATAATCGCATCCGCATTAGTTTGATGGTGACAGGTTGTCATTGATGTCAAAAGTGTGTTCATATCAAGAGGAGATGGTGCAATGCAAGAGTTACCATAGTTGTTGTTCAAAGAAGATCTCAGTTGGCTTATGTAGAATAGTCTGCTCAGATCATCAGTGACATTCACATACTATGCAAGGAGTTTCAAATCAGGGCAAGGTTCTTGTTTGAATCACATGACAAGGAGGTTATGATTCCTAATCTAAAGAGAGTTGACATATGGAGAATGATGGAATTTGAAAGGTCTTTTGAAGATATTTTTGCACAGAAGATAAATAATTTTTTAAGGAGATTTTGTTTGAAGTTCACAGAAGATGAAGAGTTTTTTTTTGTTTAGGAGTTGAAGATTTTATTGTAGGTTCTTCATGAAAAAGAAATTGAAAGGTTCCAAATATGGTAGATATTCTTTTATCTATAACAGGGGCAATATGATTTATTGAAGGTTAATTGATAGTTTTGCATAAGATTCTTTTGCAGGAATATGAAGGATCATGCATGAAGGCTTTTTGATGGAAGATGAAAATAAGAACAGAGATTTTATTACAGGGGCAGATTCAAAATATATTATGGAAGATATTAATTTTGTTTGAGAGAGAAATATGAATTTTCATAACATTGAATAAGATTTTATTTTTGCAGTTTATAAAGAATAGAGAATGGAGATCTATTTGATGCAATCAGATATTATTCAGAGAAGATGAAAGGTTTTGATAAGAGGATAATGAAAATATGTTTTGAAGGTGAAAGGGCATCAAATTTGTATACAATGGTTTTTCAGGTGCATTGATGCAAATATATAAACAAGCATTGATGAAACATAGTACACATGTAGTGAGTGTTAAGTGGATCCGTATACAGGATTGATTTTTGAATAGAATGGCTATTTGATAGACAAAGAAATGTTTTGTATTGAATGGAAATAGAGTATCCCTCTGATTTGTTTATTACTTCTATTGGTGATTTGGTTTGCCAGTGAGGCACAAGCTTGTGGTTAGTGAGACCTTTCAATTGTTAGTGAGACATTTGTAAGAAGATTTTTCATTTAAGCCAATGAGGCCATTCTAGAGTGGTTTTTCTACCCCTGGAGGGTTTTCCACTCGTGCAATCCTTGTGTCTTGATTCATATTGATCTTCTCTCTGTGGTTGTATGTTTTACTCATGAGTTTTGTTTATGTGTTTGATAAAGTTATGTGCATATGTGTTTGACAATTCAATGATAACTTTCTCTCCTTGTGCTCTCCAAGTTAAAGTTTGTAAAAAGATTCAAAAATTAACACAACACTGATTCACCCCCCCTCTCAGTGTTGTCCTTAACTCCTACATAGTTTACTTAAATCGTTAATCTGTTATGAAGATTAAACATGAAAATCAAATAACATAAACTTAAACACATCAACACCATGCACAAGAGAACACCAGATTTTTACATGAAAACCCCTAAAAGGGAAAAACTATGGTGAGGATTAGCTCACAATATAAAGTAGTAGCAACACCAAATTACAAGAGGCTCACTGCCATAAAAAGAATGCTCACTATAGGGGACTCAGTATCTAAGTGGACTCACTGCCCACTAAAAAAGAAAGAAGAAAGAAGAAGAGGTTCACTGATATAATTTCATCTAACACATGCATGGGTTCAGTTCCAATGAAGAACAACAATCATCACCTTTGCATCTATACTGAAAGATAGTAGACACCTTCTGCTCATTGCATCCAGTCATCTAACTCATGAAAGATCTTACTACCCTTTTATCACTTTCACATCACAAACTTCATCTCTACCATTGTACACCCACTCAGACACAAACTCTTGACACTTATTTATATCACCATTAACCCTAAAATGATCTTCAAGGTCAGCAACACAATCTTCAAGCCTTGAAATAATCTCCAAGGTCAAAAACACACAAAATTTGAATTAGGTCTAGACCTAAACATTCCATGATGCAAGGGAATGAAGATGAACCACTCTAAGTCTTAGATCATACCCAAATCTATCCAATCATGCTACAAAACACTCACATAATTATCAAATCAACTCCATAATCAGTGCAAACTTCTAGGTCGACCATACGATGTAAACATAGGGGATTCTTCATCACATGCTTCCACAATCACAACCAAAACTTGAAAACCATGCCTAGAGCTTTAAGACATTCTAGAAACATTCATGAACAACTTGAGGTCACCTAGAAATAAACAAATTCATCCACAGTAACTTTCACCTAAAGAAGGCTCACTGTCTACTCACAGCCAACATTATCGAACTCTGCTTCACAAGAACTTGCTTTCCGGAGCATCATGCCACAAACCTTTTGGATAGAGGGTAGATAAGGACCTTATATGATTAAATCTAGAACCACAACACCTAAAACCACTCTGCGGAGAAATGTAGAGTAAAATACTTTCTCCCAGACACCTCTGCACAAATTAGAAACACTGTCAAATCTTGTTCTCAAACTGGTGAACATAACTTTCACTTCACAGTGATCCAGAGCACCAAATTCTAGATTTATCATCTTACACCACTTCTCAACAATATCCAAACTACACACTCATGTCTCCAACACAGAAGAAATGTAGAGCAAAAACTTGAGCAGTATGTACTATAAGCCAGAAGACACCTTCAACATAATATTTTCAATATTATTCAAATTTTCTCAAAAGCACTTGGAAACCCAACTACATAGGCATATTCTAAACACCTTTAGCATCTATACAAAGCATCCAAACTACCTTTTAGCAAGGCAACTGAAACAAACAGCACTAAACAACATTTACTTCATCAGAAGACATAGTTGACACCAATGACAACACATACATGTTGACATCAATGAAAACACCAATTACCCCTTTGTCATTGATGGCAACATATGATGTGAAAAAAATCATGACACAACTCTACACTAATCATACTCTCCCCCTTTCTTTTACATGTCTTGCTTTCTTCCTCTGCCTTTGTTTTTCACATGAACTCTCTCCCCCTTTGACATCAATGGCAAAGAGTGACATACTTCTTCAAAGTTTTTTCCCCTTGATTGTGATATTGCACATACTTGCATTGTCCTCAACTGTTCGGTATACTCCCCCTATCTGCAATAATCATTAACACCACTACCTGCTCCCCCTGAGTGGTAGCCTCCATCATTAGTCCAGAAAAGAATGAATCTTGAATAATACTAGACTGATGCATCTCCTTAAGCATCTAGTTCAAAGAAGGGGAAAAAACCCCTAAAATTTCCAAAAGATACTCAAATGTATCCTTAGGAAGAGCCTTGGTGAATATGTCTGCAACCTAATCCTTTGTAGACACATACTCAAGCTTTACTTCATTCTCTGCAACCTTCTCTCTCAGAAAGTGATACCTAATTGAAATATGCTTTTTCTTTGATGCATCATTAGATTCTTTGAAATGTTAATGGTATTGGTATTATCACAGAAGATAGGAATTGGATCATCATACTCAACTTTGATAGCCTTGAAGGTTTGTCTCTTCCATAACACCTGTGTACAATAGGATGCTGCTGCAATGTACTCTACCTCTATAGTAGATAAAGATATTGAATCCTAGTTCTTACTTAGCCAAGATACAACTCTATCTCCAAGAAAGAATGTACGACCACTTGTACTATTTCTATCATCTACACATCCAGCCCAATTTGCATCTGTTTAGGCACTTATGTTGAAGTCATTATTCTTAGGATACCAGAAACCATGATCCAGAATGCCCTTCAAATACCTAAATATCCTCTTTACTGGCATGACATGTGACTCTCTAGGATCTACTTGAAATCTTACCACAAGATAGGCCGCATGCATGATATCTAGTCTAGTAGTAGTTAGGTATATAGTAGTCCTCCAATCATTGATATATATTTACTTTGATCAGCCTTAGAGGAATCATCATTCTTACTTATCTTGCAACTTGTCATCATGGGAGTACAAACTAGTTTAGAATCTTCCATTCCAAATTTCTTCAACAATTCCTTGATAGACTTTGATTGAGAAATGAAAATGCCCTTTTATGTCTAATTAATTTGTAGCCCAAGGAAGAAGTTCATTTCTCCACGCATTGACATCTCAAATTCTTTTTGCATCTCATCTACAAAGTTCTTACACATACCTTCATTTCCAGCAAAGATAATGTCATCCACATAGACCTCAACAATCATGATTTCATCTTTGCCTACCTTGATGTACAAATTATTGTCTGTAGAACCTTTACTAAATCCCTATTGCAATAGATACCTATCTAACCTTGCATAACAAGCTTTGGGAGCTTTCTTTAGTCCATACAATGCCTTCTTCAACCTTCATACCATATCTGGTTTGTCTGATAACTGAAATCCATCCGGTTGCTCTATGTATACTTCCACTTCCAATTCACCATTCAGAAAAGAAGACTTTGCATCCATTTGATTTACTTTGAAATCCTTATGTGTTGCATAGGCCAAAAATAACCTAACAGCCTCCATTCTTGCCACAGGGGAAAAAATTTTCTCATAGTCTATTCCTTCCACTTGTGAGTACCCCTTACACACAAGTCTTGCCTAATTCCTTACCACTTCTACATTCTCATTCAACTTGTTCCTGTATACCCACTTAGTTCCAATCACATTCTTATTCTCTAGCCTTAGAATGAGTTCCCAAGTCTGATTCGTCTCAATCTGCATTAGTTCTTCTTCTATAGCTTTGATCTAATACTCATCCTTGCATGCCTGAACTACTGTTTTAGGTTCAACTTTGGAAAGTAAGCATAAATTTACCTGATCTTCAGCAACTCTGCTTCTTGTTAGTACACCTTTGCTCTTGTCACCAATTATTTGATCTTCAGTGTGATGCCTCTACACATATTTGGGAGTTTTAAGAGATTTTTCCAGTGCTTCTTGTTCTTGAACTTGTGCTTCTATTTCTAGAGTTTCTTGAGCTTCAATCTGTACTTCCTTCTCTTTGGTCTTTTCTTCTTCCTTGCAAGAAGACTCATCTGATTCATATCCATTAATCTCTAAGAACTTCTATATATCTTCATCAACCTTAACATTAGCACTTTCAACAATCTTTCTTAGCCTTTTATTATAGCACCGGTAGGCTTTGCCTTTGTTAGAGTATCCAAGGAAAATACCTTCATCACCTCTTGCATCAAACTTTCCTACTTCTTCATCTCTTCTAAATAAAATTTTCTTCCAAAAACTTTGAAATATTTAACAATGGGAATCCTTCTATACTGTAGCTCATAGGGAGTCTTTGTATTATTTTCTTTCACTTGTACTCTATTTTGTATGTAGACAAAAGTATGAATTGCTTCTCTCCAGTAGAGTTCCAGTAAGTTTTCTTCCTTTATCATTATCCTTGTAGCTTCTTGAATAGTCCTATTCTTCCTTTCAACCACTTCATTCTACCGAGGAGTTCTAGGACCAAATAGATGACTCTTTATCCCATGATTCTCACAAAACATGTTAAACTCATTAGAAGTAAACTCTCCACCTCTATCAGACCTCAAACATTTGATTTTCATGTCCAATTTTTTTTCAACCATTGCTTTAAAATCTTTAAACTTATCTAGGGCTTTTAATTTTTCGTTAAGAAAAGTGACCCAAGTCATTCTAGAGCAGTCATCAATAAATAACATGAAATACCTATCACCTTGAAAAATCCTTACTCTGGTAGGGCCACACAAGTCTATATGCACCAACTCCAATAATTTGGTAGATGACTGATCCTTGCTTTTGAAGCTTCTTCTAGTTTGCTTTCCAAACTGACATTCGTTACAAACAACAGTAATAGGTTTTGTTAACTTTGGCAGATCTCTCACAGCTTGAACTGAACTTATCCTTACCAGGCTATCAAAATTGATGTGACACAATCTCCTATGCCATAGCCAACTCTCACTAATCTGAGACGTAAGACAATAACTAACACCACCTTTGAGATGATAAACATTTCCACATGTTTTCTTTCTAGCAACAATTACTGTTCCGGGGAGCTTTTTCTCATGATCTCACACCCATCATCCTAAAACATAAGATTGTACCATTTTCTACACATCTGTCCAATACTCAAGAGATTATGCTTTATAACTTTGACATAAACAACATCATCAGTATTATGCTTTCCATCAAAACTGATTGAACCTTTTCCATAAATCTTAGTGGCTTCATCACCACCAACCCTAACTAATCCACCATCAAATTTTTCAAGTTTAATAAACTTACACTTATCACCTGTCATATGATTTGAGCATCCACTATCAATGACCCAGTCATCCTTTTCACTCCTAGCATGAAAAGTAGATATTACAGTGCATTTAGGGTTAGCACATGCTTCCAGACTCCTTTCCTTCACACATCTTCCAGAGTTAGCAAAACTAGTTTCATCTCTTATGGCAATAAATAAGCATTCATCATCAATATCATCTTCAAAATTTGATTCATCATCAGAAATGCTTGCATAGTAGTTTTTTTTACCAACCTTCCTCTGTTTTCCTTATTCTTAATTCTCAAAGCTCTATCTGGACATCTTGAAGCATGGTGACCTATTTTTCCACAACTGAAACATGTAAAAGGTAACTTACCACTAAACTTACTAGTACCCTTTTTCATTCTTCTCACAAAGTTAGCTTCTACTTCATCAAAGTCTTCCAGATCTGATTCAACAATCTTCTCTATTTTTCCAGCTTTAAAGGCAGTCTCATCTTTTGCAGTTCTACTACTTGTGCCAAACTCTCTTATTTCAAAAGTAGTTAGAGTGCCAAGCAACTATTTTTTGGTAAACTGATTCAAATTTTGTATTTCTTCAATAGCTGAAACCTTGTGACTGTAAGATTTAGGAAGAGTTATAAGTACCTTTAATATCACTTCTTGATCATCTATCTTCCCACCAAGTCCTTTTATGCCACTGATAACTTCTTCCACCTTCTGTAAGTAGCTTGTAATGCTTTCATCTTTAGACATTCGTATGGTCTCATAAGTGAGATTCAAATTCTATATTTTAGCCTTTTTAACCTTCTCATCTCCTTCATTAACACTTTCCAACCTTTTCCAAATCTCATTAGCAATTTTCAAATCCACAACTTTCACTAATTCAAAACTAGTAAATCCATTTAAGAGAGCATGTTTTTCCTTACCATCTATTTCCGTAGCTTTGATTTCATCTTCAATATTTCTACCTGCCAGAGTGCATAGTCTGATCCATCAAACAAGGGAATATCCTTCTTGTGTGCCATCTCTGATCTACCTCAAGTTGTTAAGATTTCTTCAAAGGAACCTACCTCTAATACCAATTATTGAAGGCACAAGACAATTGAGAGGAGGGGGTGAATCAGTTGTATCAAAAATCTCAAACCCTCATAAACATAATCACATCCACATTAGTTTACTTAAACCCTTAATTTGTTATGAAGATTAAACATGAAAATCAAATAACATAAACTTAAACACATCAACACCATGCACAAAAGAACACCAGATTTTTACTTGGAAAACCCTAAAAGGGAAAAACCATGGTGAGAATTAGCTCACAATATAAAGTAGTATCAACACCAAATTACAAGGGGCTCACTTCCATACAAAGAATGCTCACTACAGGGGACTCACTATCCAAGTGGACTCACTGCCCACTGAAAAAGAAAGAAGAAAGAAGAGGTTCGCTGATATAATTTCATCTAACACATGCATGGGTTCAGTTCCAATGAAGCACAACAATCATCACCTTCGCATCTATATCAAAAGATAGTAGACACCTACTCACTACATCTAGTCATCTAACTCATGAAATCTCTTACTGCGCTTTTATCACTTTCACATCACAAACTTCATCTCTGTCATTGTGCACCCACTCACACACAAACTCTTGACACTTATTTATATCACCATCAACCTTGAAACAATCTTCAAGGTCAGCAACACAACCTTCAATCCTTGAAACAGTCTCCAAGGTCGGCAAATACACAAAATTTGAATTAGGTCTGAAACTAAACATTCCACGATGCAAGAGAATGAAGGCGAACCACTCTAAGCCTTATTTTGGACCCAAATCTATCCAAACACACTACACAACACTCACATAACTATCAAATCATCTCCACAATCAGTGCAAACTTCTAGGTCAGCCAAATGATGTAAACATAGGGGATTCTTCATCACACACTTCCACAATCACAACAATAACTTGCAGACCATTCCTAGAGCTTTAACACATTCTAGAAACATTCATGAACAACTTGAGGTTAGCTGGAAATCAATAAATTCATCCACAACAACTTTCACTTGAAGAAGGCTCACTATCTACTCACAACCAACACTGTCAAAATATGCAACACCTAAAACCACTTTGCGAAGAAATGTGGAGTAAAATACTTTCTCCCAAACACCTCTACATAATTTAAAAACACTGTCAAATCCTATTCTCAAAATGGTGAATATAACTTTCACTTCATAGTGACCCGAAGCACCAAATTCTAGATTTAGCATCTTACACCACTTCTCAACAACATACCCAAATTGTACACTCATATCTCCAACACAAAAGAAATGTGGAGCAAAAACTTGAGCAGTATACTGTAAGCCAAAAGACTCCTTCAACATACTATTTTTTAGCATTATTCAAATTTTCTCAAAAGAATTTGGAAACCCAACTACATAGGCATATTCTCAACACCTTTATCATCTATACAAAGCATCCAAACCACCTTTTAGGAAGGCAACTGAATCAAACAACACTAAACAACATTAACTTCATTAGAAGACATAGTTCACACTAATGACAACACAAACATGTTGAAATCAATGCCACTGATTAGCACATACTTGCAACAGTAAGACCTAAAAAAATTTATGGCTTTGACTAAAGCATAAGCATGCTTTTCCATTCTAGAATACTTCAATTTAGCATATTGTAAGGATTTACTAAAAATACAATGGGCTTCTCATATCCATCATTGTTATTTTGCAACAAAACAGTAGCTACAATGTAAAATGATGCAAAGGAAAAGAGTTGAAACGACCTAGAATAATATAGTCTTACCAACACTAGTGCTTCCTAGAGGGTTTCTTTTATATCAGCAAATGCTTTAGAATATTCCTTATTCCAATTGATTGTTTGTCCTTACTTGAGCATTTTAGAAATGGCCTTGGTCTTCTCAGCGAAGTTGGGGACAAACCACCTTACAAAGTTAATTTGTCCAAAGAAGGATTGGATGCCTTGGACTGACTTGGGCTAGAGAATAAGATTAATTATTGCTACTCTTTTAGGATCTATTCTTACCCCATCCTAGTATACAATGTGTCCCAATAACTTTCCTTCTTCAACTCCAAAGTGACATTTCTTAGGATTCAAATAAATCCCAAATTCTAAGTATCTTTCAAAAATCAGCTCTAAGTGCTTGCAATGCTCATTTCTATCCCTTGAGAAATTGGTTAAATCATCTTGATAAACAACCATAATTTCATCTATGAGGCCTGTAAAGGAAACATCATTTCCTTTTGAAACATTGAACCCACATTCTTTAACCCAAATTATGGCATCCTCACATAAATATACGTGCCTCAAGGAGTTTGAATGTTATTTTTATACTATTCTGACTCCTTGACTAGCATTTGATTGTATCCTAAGAATCAATCCATCATGGACATTAATTTTGATCAGTTACCTTTTGCAATAAATGATCCATGCTAGGAAGACGGTAGTTATCCTTGAGAGATTTGATATTCAAATTTCTAAAATCAACACACAACCTAATTTCCCCATTCTTTTTTCTCACTAGGACAAGAGTAGATACCCATTTGGAATGCCTAATAGGCTTGATAATACCTCCATTTCTTATTTTTTCCAACTCTTTTTGCATCTTGGGAGCTACAGTGGCATTAATTGGCCTTTGTTTTCTACCTAAAAGGTTTTGCATCAAGATGAAGAGGGATGGTATGTTGAAACAAATCTTCCCTATATGCTTTCAATTCATCATAAGATCATGCAAAACACTTTTAAATTTTCTTAATAATGCAACCAACATTTGTTTTTCATGGGGTTACAACTTATTACCAATGTATATCATTTTTGGTGCATCCTTGGTCCCAAGGTTGACACCTTCAAGACTATCCTCTTCAACTAGTTTACTTTTGCTTCTCCAATGATCAATAGTATCAAACATTCTTTCTAGTGCCACCAAATCTTTAGGAATATTATTTGTCTTGAGCTACACCACCTCATTTCTAAATAAGGTTTCCTTGCCATCTTCTACCTCTATCAGAGGTTGTCAATCAATAAGATGATTATCAAATTCATCCATGCAATTAAGAAGCCTATAAATCTAATTACTAATCATTAAAACATGCCAACTATATATGTTATCAGGGATTGTTGGCCTTGTAAGCACTTCAATGTCATAATGACAATAAGAAGAAGTTGATTGAAGATTAAATTTTGAAGCAACTACAACCAAAGAATCTACCTTTTCATTTTCAGCTCTTTCTACCCATTTCAATTCCAATAACATCAAATAGTTCTAAAGTGTCCCAAACTGCATTCCTGTAAGCCCTTAACCTGCTATCCTTGGCTGCAAAAATACTTCTGACCTATTGCACCACTAATTTTGAGTCACCATAAATCCTCAAACACTTGACTCTATACTTATGAGCAACATTTAAACCTAACAACAGTGATTCATCCTCATCTATGTTGTTTGTGCATTTGAAATAAAGCCTAAATGAAAGCCCAAACTGCTCCTTATCTAGTGAGATTAAAACTATGCATGCACCTGATCCATCCCTAGAACATGCACCATCAAAATACAATGCCAACAAAGTATCTTCATCATGCACAGAGAAACAATATGAGGTAGATCAGCACATACCTTAGGTTCATCTTCATCACAAAACCCCAAAAAATAATGAATTTTGGTATCAAAAAGTTTACTTCTTCATGAGTTTTGTAACAATCTTCTATATTTTGATCATCCACCTTCTTTTCCCTATATAGCTTCACTTCAACTCCCTGGACAAGGATAGTAGCATAAGATAGATCTATTTGTATACTACCCCCCATGGAAGATGCCCACTTTCTAGATAGCAACATGCCCCACTTAGCAGGGCAATCCACAATGATTGCATCCATCAAAAAAGATTTTTCTAGATATGTAATAAGCTGAACCTCTATATCCTTGACAAGGCCTATCACATTCACTTCCCTAGAATAGCAAAACATTTACCAAAAGATTTAGATACTTTCAAACCTAAATCATTCATGATTTCAAGTGGCATGACATTGCTAGATGCTCCAGAATCAAGCATACAATTATGTAAAAATCATCTGTTGATGATCAAAGTGGTGTAAAAAGGATCTACCCCCATCAAGATATTAACCATAGATGACCCCAAGTAGACTTCAATAGTTTCATCATCATTACAAGGAACGACAATGGGTTGTGTGGGTGCATTAGTAGTTGTGATAAATGAGACAACCTTATCTCTATGTACATGGATCCTAAGAGCCTCCCCTAAAGGTAATGAGATTTTGATTTTACTTAAAATTTGGCCATGTCAAAGGGGTGATAAGTTGGTAAAGAGGTATCACAAGAGATTGTAACATCATTTGCATCAAGGATATAAGATATTAATTGACTGGATGAAATATCCATACCTTTTAGCTCCTTATTCTTATCCTTTCTTTTTTCTGGTTCTATTGATGTCTGGGGCTGATCATGCTTAACACCACTCTTTGGCTTGTTAGCATCCAATATAGGCACAATAGTTGATTGTACATTAAGCACCGGGGCCTTTTGTAAATATTTCTTTTTTGGCATTGGCTGCTATACAAGGACCTTCTTCTCTTAACACTTTCTTCTTTGAAATATTGGTGTCCTTATTTTCAACATTAATCTATTGCCTTTGCTTCTCACTACCCAATCAATTTTTTCCATGACTTGACAACAAAAGGATTTTGCACAAGCACTTGCCTATTTCTCAACTGGTATCCACCTTGAACTTGCATAATGGATGCATTAGTCAAGATCTTCATATCTTCATCAGATGGCTTGTATTTCTTGTTTTTTTTTTGCATGAGATCTCTCAAGTTCTCAAAATCATGAGTAGACAACTGATATTTCTTGGGCCCTACATCATGATCATAATGAAGATATAATCATCTTCCTCATAGCTTCCATACTCATCACTCCCATACACTTTTTTAAAACCCTCTATATCAAATTGATTGATGTCATCTTCATAGTACTTTGCAGTACCATCCTCATTAGGGAATTCATCTTCCCTACTTATTGAGTAAGAAACAACACAATTTGAAGGATCATGTGGAAGATAACATGCATTGCACCATAAGGGTCTCTCTTGAAAATTTACACAATCTTTCCTTTAAGGATCTAGGGTTTCCTTTTAATTTTGTTGTTTGAAACTTACCTACTTTGGAGTTGCTTGTCTTTCATTTTGTTGAGGCCTTTTGGACCAATCAATATTATAGGGTTGTTGTGTAGCCTTTGTCCCTCATTGAAGTGTGTTGATGCACCTTGCGGTGGCAACCTCTCTCCTCTCTCCTCTCTCTCTCTCTCTCCCTCTCTCTCTCTCTCTCTCTCTCTCTCTCTCCTCTCTCTCTCTCTCTCTCTCTCTCTCTCTCTCTCTCTCTCTCTCTCTCTCTCTCTCCTCCTTCTCTCTCTCGTCTCTCTCTCTCTCCTCTCTCTCCTCTCTCTCTCTCTCATCTCTCTCTCTCTCTCTCTCTCTCTCTCTCTCTCTCTCTCTCTCTCTCTCTCTCTCTCTCTCTCTCTTCTCTCTCTCTCTCTCTCTCTCTCTCTCTCTCTCTCTCTCTCTCTCTCTCTCTCTCTCTCTCTCTCTCTCTCTCTCTCTCTCTCTCTCTCTCTCTCCTCCCTCCATTTCTCTCCCTCCATCCCTCTCTTCTATCTCCCTCCCTCCCTCCCTCCCTCTCTCTATCTCTCCCTCCCTCCCTCCCTCTCTTTATCTCTATCTCCTAATCTCCCCCTTTCTCTCCCCTTCCTCTCCCCTTCTCTCCCCCTCTCTATCTCTATAACTATATGTTTCCCTCTCTATCTCCCCACCTCTCCCTTCAAGGATCCTAGCTTGAAGGATCCTGATCTATTGGACCACGGTGGCTATGAGATCTCCTGAGGTAGCATCTCCTATGTTTTGTATTTCTCCATCATGAGGTGGGTTTTGATTAGTAAGTGAGGGTTGAGTAGCCATGTTGGTTCTTTCCTCAAGGAAGATTTCTAGTAGCCCTTGGCGTGCCTTATCTCATTCATGTTGATAATCTATATGGGGAGCCTCTCATGCTATACAAGATTCTTCTAGGTCTTTCTCTAAGTGTTTTACCTCATTTTCAATTCAAGTGGTAGTGTCTTTGTAGTTTGTGATAGGATGACCCTAATGATGAATTTTTTATTAGATGAACACTTGAGTGGTCTCAATTGATCTAGGTTTGGTTGAATTATAGTATCTTGGTTCCAAACTAGATTATCAAAAGTGATGAAGTTATGTAGTCGTTGTTGTCCACCATTCTAGTTAACATCTTTATAATCATACGTATTTGAGATAGGTGCTAATGGATTTGGGAAGGATGTACCAGTTGAATGAAGGAGGGATAGCTAGGTCTAAGCGACCTTGTCCCTATTGTGTTATTGGTCTAGACATATTCAAGGGTACCATAAGTACCACAACAAAATGGGAAGACAAGGTCGGTGAAAGGTGGAAGAAAGAAAATGAGAGGGATTATCTAGAAGGATTTTCCTTTCATGTTAGTTTCACCAAAATATGTGATATTGTAAATCTTCTCATCACAAAAAGTGAATGAGTTGGACTCAAAACAAAACATGCAATATGTGCTACACCCTTATTGATGGTATGGATTGAATTACTCTTGCTCTTCCACTACAAAAAAATAGGCCATTAACACCTAAAATAGCGCCAGATTTTAGTGCAATTGAGCTTAGAAATTGGACACTTTGTCCGGCGCAAAACTCGGCATAATTTTTGCATGATTACTTTCATGCCAGATTTAGCGTCGACTTTAGTGCCGAATTTCACACCCAATTTGGCTTCCGATTTTGCTTCCGGTTTGGCTTCCAAGTTTGCTTCTTATTTTGCTTCCATTTTTGATTCCAATGTTGCTTTTGATTTTGCTTCCAGATTTGTTTCCAATGTAGCGCCGAATTTGGTACCCAATTTGGCTTCTAATTTTGCTTCTGGTTTTTGCTTCTTGTGTTGCTTCTAGGTTTGCTTCCAGTTTTGCTTCAGGTTTTGCTTCCAGGTTTTGCTTCTAGTTTTGCTTCCAATTTTGCTTCCCATTTTGCTTCCAGATTTGCTTCCCATTTAGCACCAGATTTGGCACCCAATTTGGCTTCTAGTTTGGCTTCCAATTTTTCTTCTTGTGTTTCTTCCAAGTTTGTTTCCAGTTTTGCTTTTGGTTTTACTTCAGTTTTTGCTTCAGTTTTGCTTCCAGTTTTGCTTCCCATTTTCCTTCCAGATTTGCTTCCAATTTAGCACCAGATTTGGCTTCCACTTTGGCTTCTGATTTTGCTTCTGGTTTGGCTTCTTGTGTTGCTTCCAGTTTTACTTCCGGTTTGGCTTCCAAGTTTTCTTCCAATGTTGCTTCTAATTTTGCTTCTAGGTTTG
>BSBN01001384.1:1637500-1642500 GCA_027924645.1 Cunninghamia lanceolata | reverse complement strand
AAAATCCTCTACTGTTGCTTCGACTCCCCATACCCGTTCGAAGTCTCTTGCAGCAGCAGCTCGCTCTGCATCGACTTCGGCTTCCATTCCCGATTCTGTCCCAGACACCCTTGCTGCCTCACCACCACCCACCGTTCTTGCTGCAATTCAGCAACTTATTGAGCGATCTTCACTTGATAGGCTTGCTCTTCAGCAACAAATTCAACAGCTTGCTGACCAGTTCGCCCTTGAAAAGGAAGCCCGTGCCATTGATCGCTCCAATATAGAGGACGGCATTGATGAAATACGACGCACTTTATGGGGAGAACTTGAAGACCAAACTCGTCCAGGCATTGCTGATCATGAGTTTGCTGCGCGGGTGGATGGCCGTGAGTCTGCCGCACAGGAGGTTTCTGCCGATCGTGTTTCTGCTGCGCGAATGGATGCCTTTGCCGCTCGGGAGGTCGCTCGGGAGGTTGCTGCTCGGGAGGTTATCGCACAGGATGGCGCCGCACACTCTGCTGCTGCTGCTCATCACACCTCCGCCGCTCATGATGGGCGCCGCACACTCTGCCGCTGCTCATCACACCTCCGCCGCTCATGCTGCCGCCACAGATGCTGCCGTCGCCACTCTCGGCGCTGCTGCACATCTAGCGGATCGCTCCCTTGAGCCCGGGCACTCTCCACACGATGCTTCACGCCCAGCTGAGGCCGCACATCTCTCTAATGCTGCTCTTCCAATTCCTGATGCCACACGGTTCCCGGCTGCTATCTCCTCTCTGGTTCAAACTGCTTTCAAAGAGTTTAAACGCAAGCATGCCCTGGCAGATCGATCCTCTATTTTTCTTGCCAAACTCACTGCCTTTCGTGAGTCCGGAACCCTTCCTAAGAATCTCCAAGTGAAGCCTCCTAAAATCGTCATCAACGATCCTGAAGGCAACGCACTATTAACCTCCTCGCTCGAATCTGCCCAAGCCGAGGTTAATAAGAAATTCCTGGACAGCTACATTGCAGCTATGGAGATCACTGCAAAAAATCACTCCGCAGATATTGAGAAATTCGTCTGTTCGTTCTCAAACTCTCTCTCCACTACCATAGCTTCTCTGCGTGATCAACATTTTGTTGGTTCTTTTTCTGTTCCAGCGGACTCCTGGCATTCTTCTGCTAGGTCAGATTTCGAATCACTCTGCAACTCTTTCCTGGTAGAGAAAACTCTTAAGAAGTCCGCTCATGATGCTGCTACCGCTGTCAGGGAATCCGTCCGAGATGAGGCCCTTGCTGCTGCCGATCAACTTCCGATCGAAAAATCCATTGCAGAACTTATCAATGATAAGTTGAATACAAAGTTTGCGGCTCTGCAAAAAGAATTGAAAGATGTGCGTTCTCTTCTTGCCAACAGTAAAGCTGCTGCTGCTTCTTCTTCTGCCAGTCAGAAACCACTCTCTAAGCAGAAATCCAAACAGCATCTAAAGCCCGATCCACGGCCTCCTCTGCTGCCAACACCGGATGTGCAACCTTTGCCTCTGCCAAAAAACGGTTCGCGTCCAGGGAACACTACTCGGAAGAGGAACACATCATCTGTCTCTGGAAGGTGGCGCTCCAAATCACCATCTCTCCGGAGCAGAAACCGTTCTGTGCAATTTGCAGAACCGCTTTCCTCCTCCGCCACAGGCAAAGCAGCAACATCAACAACCGCAACAAAGCAAAAAACAGCAGCAACAAAGTGCCAATCAACAGCAACAAAGTGGCAATCAGAGCTTTCAGAACATCCAGAACCGCGGTCGAAGCCAAAGACGAAATCAGAAGCAGAAACAGGTTCCAAACGGCAACGTTTCCGCTTAAGTCTTTGGGGGGCTGTCATAGACCAAGCTCTGTTCTCTCTTGTCATTTTTCTAGGAAGCTCCCGTCTGAGATTGAATGCCGTATCTCTAATTCGGCTATTCACAATTTCTCTTCTCGACCCCTTTCCTATGACGAGAGAAAAGTTCTTGGCCTTGGATTGAAATTCATTCCCCGACCCCCCCCTATGTCCCTTCTTGCTATCACCGATGAGTTCCGTTCCTTTGCCAGACGCATCCGTCTCCGTGCCTTTTTTGGCCCAGACCGTGATATTGTTACTTCTGCAGTTTTACCTTTCACCGGCGTCTTCCCTCCTCAATTTCGTAGCACTAATTCCTCTTGGAATCCTCCAGTCGAAATCTACGAACTTGTTGACATCCTTAGAACCGGAGAAAACATCCTGCGTAAACGTCTGGCTTCTGTTACTCTCAATTCCAAACCCATGTTACCTTCCAGGCTTCTGAAAGCTTTGAAAAATCTCCGCAAGTGTCCTTCAATTGTGATCAAACCTGCTGATAAAAATTTAGGCTTGGTCATTCTTGACACTTCTTGGTACTCCTGTGAAGGTCTTCGGCAGCTTTCCGACTCTGCAGTTTATCTACCTGTCCTTGCCTCTGATATTCCTTGGCAACTCATCCATAATAAGCTTTCTTTCTTTTTCGACAGGTATGCTTTTTTCCTGCATAGTATTCGGAATTTTTTGTTAAAAGTTCCCCTCAGCCTTGCTAGACCATGTGCTTTCTACTTGCTGCCCAAAATCCATAAACCTGTTTTAGTTGGTAGGCCTATTTGCTCTTACTCTGGCTACCTACTGGAACCTGCGTCTAAACTTCTTCACTATCTGTTGCTGCCTATCCTGCTTAATCAACCCAACCATCTTGCTGACTCCTTATCGCTTCTCCGTGCTCTCCAAAACCTCAGCCTTCCTTCCAATTGCCTTCTCTTTTCCTTTGATGTAGAATCCTTGTACCCCCAGTATCCCCACTGCTGCGGGTCTTTCTGCATTACAGGAAATGGTCACTCTCTACTTTGCTGAGCACAATTTGGATCGTCGGCTTATCGGTCTCATTATGGGACTTGCAGAACTTGTCTTGCACAACCATTTTCTGGAGTTCAATGGGTTGGTTTACAGACAGATCAGAGGAACTGCGATGGGAAGTAATTTTGCTGTTGTTTACGCCTGTCTCTTTCTTTGTTACCTGGAACGGCAACTTTCCTCTCAGCTTGATATCTCTTCTTTGAGATTTTACAAGAGATACATTGATGATGCTTTCGGTATTTGGCTCGGTTCAGAGGAGTCTCTCCATCACTACCTCGCCGCCTATCAGAGCATCTATCCCGAAATCAAAATTAATCCTTGCATCTCTTCCACCCAGGCTGTTCTTCTGGATATTTCTATCTTCAAGGGACCTTGTTTTGCTTCGACTGGCATTCTCTCCACTGCTTGCTTTCAGAAAGAGCTTAATGCCTATCAGTACATCCCTTTTAGATCCTGGCACCCTCTGCATCAGAAAAAAGCTTTTATCATCAGCGAATTGCGACGCTACCTTCTTCGAGAGTCTACACCTGCAGGCTTTGGCAGACTCAAAAAGCTTTTTTATCAGAGATTGCGTGCTCGTGGCTATCCCAAAAATTTCCTGCTTCCATGCTTCAGTTCTGTTTCTACGAAGGACAAGTCAGCGCTTCTTCATCAGGTTTTTGCACCTAAGATAAGAAAGAGGACCCCCCTGGTCTTCAAACTTGACTTTAGTGAACCCACTAAAGCGATGAACCTGGGGGCCACCCTAAACCCTGAACTTTTTCGGCTCTGCCAAAAAGTTCCCGCGCTCTGCCACATTCCACATCCACGTGTTTGTTGGCGAAATCCACGACGACTTGGCTCCTTCCTCACTAGAAGCAGATTTTCCGGTTCACACATCAAACCGGCGCACACTTGATACACTTGGCGCCCACTTGGCGCATTTGGCGCACACTTGGCGCACTTGGCGCATTTGGCGCACACTTGGCGCACTTGCCACACTTGGCGCACTCTTGGCGCATTTGGCGCATTTGGCGCACTCTTGGCGCATTTGGCGCACTTGGCGCACACTTGGCGCATTTGGCACTTGACGCACTCTTGGCGCACACTTGGCGCACTTGGCGCATTTGGCGCACTTGGCGCACACTTGGCGCATTTGGCGCACTCGACGCACACTTGGCGCATTTGGCGCACTCGACGCACTCTTGGCGCACACTTGATTCTCTTGAAGCATTTGAAGCATTTCAAATTTCTTTTGTAATAAAATAACCGTTATTTTTTTTTCAAAAAAGATAACCGTTATTTTTTCTAAAAATAGTAAAAACACCAACTTCTTGTGTTTTCTATTTTTAGAATCTTCTAGAACTTCTATTTTTAGACAGATTTTTGGAGCTTTTGTGATTGTGGACTCTCTTCCACACTCTTTATAAACTCCATCCTTGCATGTAAATTTTTATCTGAGTTCAACTGATGAGCCTTCAATAGGCGAAACATGTTTTGAACAAACTCGTTTTTAATTTTCATGTTTTTTCTGCAAATCTGTCTTTTTTCTGCAACTCTGTTTTTTCTCCGCGCTGCCAGTGATTGTTTCAAATTTTTATAAATTTTTATAAACTCAAATTTTTATAAACAAATTTTTATAAACAAATTTTTATAAAATTTTTATAAATTTTTATAAACAAATTTTTATAAATTTTTATAAACAAATTTTTATAAACAAATTTTCATAAACAAATTTTTATAAAATTTTTATAAACAAATTTTTATAAACAAATTTTTATAAACAAATTTTTATAAACAAATTTTTATAAATTTTTATAAACCCTAAAACCCTAAACCCTAAACCCTAAACCCTAAACCCTAAACCCTAAACCCTAAACCCTAAACCCTAAACCCTAAACCCTAAACCCTAAACCCTAAACCCTAAAACCCTAAACCCCTAAACCCTAAACCCCTAAACCCCAAACCCCTAAACCCCTAAACCCTAAACCCTAAACCCTAAACCCTAAACCCTAAACCCTAAACCCTAAACCCTAAACCCTAAACCCTGAACCCTAAACCCTGAACCCTAAACCCTGAACCCTAAACCCTGAACCCTAAAACCCTGAACCCTAAAACCCTAAACCCTGAACCCTAAACCCTGAACCCTAAACCCTAAACCCTA